>JAWZYU010000567.1:0-103000 GCA_038380435.1 Ryuthela nishihirai
AGAACAGGTATTAAATATTTGTCATTCACATTTGGCATTAAATCAATAATTCAGTAAAAAGAATTACAGGATGTGTCCTGTAGACATGGAACTCATGAAATAATAAGCTGAAAAAAATTGGTTTTGCTATGAGTGGGATTCGAACCCAAGTCTCCTGGAAACATGCCAGTTCTGCTAACCACTACACCATGTTTCCAGGAGACATGGGTTCGAATCCCACTCATGGAAAAACCAATTTTTTTCAGCTTATTATTTCATGAGTTCCATGTCTATAGGGCACATCCTGTGATTTTTTACTACAGAATTATTGATTTAATGCCATGAGTGTGAGTGACAAATATTTAATACCTGCTCTATGTGACAACACAATTGTCCACTTCCCAGATAGATGGTGCCAATGTGCAAATTGAATAAAAAAAATCCAGAAAGTTTATAATGTCACACTACCTGAAAAAAAAAAAAGTTAGAAAAAAAAAAAAAAAAACGTTAGGTGATGATGGTGTAGTGTTAGCATAACTGGCATGTTTCCAGGAGACATGGGTTCGAATCCCACTCACAGCAAAATTAAATTTTTTTCAGCTTATTATTTCATGAGATCCATGTCTACAGGACACATCCTGTGATTCATTACTACTGAATTAATGATTTCTCTAGGCACAGCTTATTCATATTAATCAGGGGAAGCTCATCTTTAGGGGCCAAAGGAATCTGGGCCAACCAAAATTTCTGCAATGGGCACTAAAAATCCAAATTAAAAAAAAAAAGAAAAATTATATGAAAATATAATGAATGTAATGAAAGTTAAATTATGATTTTTATGTTTTGAATGGAGGGACAAAAACGTAAAATACTTCATGCAACATTTTTTTTTTAATTTTCCGAAGTGCCCTTTTCTTTTTTCAATACGAATTTAATAAAACAGTATACTCAAAACTTCTGTGCTTCTCCTTTGGGTATCGCAATAGTCCAGCTATGAATGGGCCTAGAATTTATATCATTCACCGTACTGAAGGAGATAGACTCATCTCACTATTTGTAACAACTTGTGGGTTAGGATAGTGGTTCTTAACATGTGGTCATCAGACTACTAGGGGGTCCATAAAGGTAGTAATGAATGTCCAACTGTTGTCAAAAGCAATGGGGATGCTTCAAAGGAAAGCTATTTTTGATATTTCTGAATGCTCTAATGGCAATTGTATATGTTTACTGCAATTACAAAAACATTTAAAGTTTCATTGCTTTTGAATAAAATTATCAATTCAGTATGACAATACTGCTATTTCATGCTGATCACAACCTGTGATTAACCATTGATGACATATAAATTACTTCAGCATTAAATTTCTTCACATAAATGTTTAGTTCCAAATTTCAATAAGACCAACAAATGAACAGCAGAAAAAAAATTAGAGGTATAATCAAAAACTAATAAGGAATCCTTGCTGCAGTGATCTATATTTCAGTTAAACAAAATGTATGAGGTAATGATAGAAAGAGTGTCTGAAGAAAGAGGCAGATATCACAGGGAGTCTGCAGAAAAGTTTAGACTTCACAGGGGATCTATATAAAGAGACTGACTTTGTAGGAAGTCTTCTGTGATACTAAAAGGTTGGAACCACTGGGTTAGAGCATTGTTTAGGCCAATTCTAAAGTGGCCCTTAGCCAATCAATGACTTAGAATATATAGCTATTATCAGTGATTTCAGTGTCACTAGTAATTACTAGTAGAAACTTGAGATCCTTTTAAAGCAAAGGTTACATTTTTGCAATTGTATGAACTTAAAATTCTTTTAATTTGTTAAATAATATTGCTTGGCTAACATTATTGCTTATCCATGTGATACTACCACCCTAACTGGTCAATTTTCAATTTCTTCAACCAAGCAGTTTTTTTTTCCCTTTAAATCCCATATAATGGATTCAAAATGGTAACAATGAGTATGGAATGCTACACATTTCTGTAAACAAATGTATCCCTTCACTCTAGGAACACGATATTTTTCTAGAAACTATGTTTATGCAAGACAGTACACTCCACATATTTGCAAGGACTGTGAGAAAAATGCTAACCAACACAATTCATTAACAAAGGCCACTGCACTTGCAAGAACTTCCTGTATTAATAGGTATAACCCACTGTGCTATAGTACAGGTTTCGTTTCTCAACAACACTCTTTATCTTTAAACTTCTCTTTACTGAGCAATACTTAGAATTTTAGCTCATGATTTGTGCTGCCATCTGTTGAACATGAATCACAGTATAAATTATTCTTAATTTATTTGGAATCAAAATCTTCTTATTGTGCATTAGGAAAGAAATTTCAGTTAGTGTTTTCATGTGAATACTCAACATTAACTATTCATTTGTGCAGACACAAAGGTACTGTTTGGTATATTAGAACTCTAACATGTGTTTCAAATGTATCACTTTTAAGTTCATGTATGTTTGTAATTCAACACAAAAATGTTACCCAAGAGTATTTCAATATTAATAATTCTCACTGCATCAAATATTGCTGCAAATAACAACAAATTCATCAAGATTCAACAGCATTATTTGTTGTTGAATCTTCGTAAAAAATGCTGTAAATTACAATGATATTTAATTTAATTTTGAGTAATTTTGAATATTTAATTTTAATATTTTTATGTTTGTTATGTTATTAACAATATATAATTTATATGCCTTTTTATATGTTAATTATATATATATATAATACGTTTAATGTAAAGTAAATAATATTAAATAGTCAACTGTAGATTATCCACAGGTGGCTCAACTAGTCTGCAGATTCACTGTAGTAAAAAAAAAATAATAAGCCATGCATACAGAGGCGTAGCTAGGCTTTTGGCACCCTTGGCAAATTTGTAGTTGTCCGCCCTTGTTCAGTTATTGATAAAAAAACAACAATACACGTTATTTATATTATATATATTTATTGTCATTATTTTAATATAGTTACATGAATAAATATTAATTGCACTTAATTGCAAAAGAAATTACAATTAATTATGCAAGTAATTATTTTTTAAAGTAATTTACTTTTTCATTGGCAAATTCGTTAATAACCTCATGAAAATTAATTTTTTGTCAGTTCTCACTCGATTGATAGGAAACAAAGTGATAATGTATGATCCCATCCTGATGTTAATCTTAAATAATTTTTAACGAGTTTTAATTTGCTGAAACTTCTTTTGGCTGTAGCCACTGCTGTTGGCATGGTCAAGAACATTTTTAGAGCCACTATTATATTTGGGTAACTTTATTGTAATTCCCATCTGCCAAGTATATTTAATACATCCAAACAATACAATTTAAATGGATTTTTTCCTCTCTCAAAATTTAATTTATTTGGTGTTTTAAACATTTTACTTCAATTGTCAATTGATCTTCATTTATTTCAGGATACTTTTTTTGAAAATGAAACACCCTTGGCTTCCAAATCTTCACTTGTTAATGAATGTAGCGCTTCTCCAGTCAGGAAATCAATAATAATGTACAAATTATGAACTCCTGCTCAAAAAAAAGATACCTATCTAACAAAATTCTATTTTGTAGCGGCATGATTTGTAAAAGCATATGAACAGTTGGAAATTACACCCCAAAGCTGTTTTATGGCATGCACAGTGCAGCAGGAAGGGGGAGGCCAATTGTCCGCCGATAAAAAGAAAAAAAAATTTTGTATGAAGTAACAAAAATTTATAATATGCTGTTTTGACGATATGACAGTATAAACAATACGTATTAAAATTCAATGAAGTACGGGTGGCTAATCATTCGATTTTATTTTGCACATAAGAGTCAGATTTTGTGGAACGGCTTGTGCTGCCCCAGCACCGCCCGTGATTCCAGCGCCCTTGGCAACTGCCCCGATGCCAACACGTTCCTATGCCTCTGCATGCATATGTAACCTTCTGGCTGTTTTTCATCAAACAATTTATGTGATATGTTCCTAAACTAAATACTACATAATATAATTTTTTTTCATAAACTTAAATGAAAGTGATTTTTTACAAGTATATTTTTGCAATGCTTGGAAAAGTTTTGACATCCTTGTATCAAGGACACTGAGATCCAGCATTAGCATTGTTTTTACATATTTTAAAAAGAAAACTATAGGAACAATTCTAATTAGATATGAAATCAATAGTAATAGGTAATGAAAAATGCTCTTAATAGCAATGTTATGTGTGAATAAATTGCAGACTTGCCCAAGCATGAGCAAAATAAATAATAAATATTCCCTCAAGCAGCTGCTTGCCAGAGAGGTCTGCCAGGTGCCTGTCAGTTTATATGCTATTGTAGAAATTCTGCTTTAGAGTTTTGAATTTATATTTTATCCAAAAGCATCAGGGTAGGGTTTGGAACTGCTACTATGAATTAGGGGATGCATTTTCTCAATCAAATTTCAGAGACACTGATTAAAAAAAACGTAAACTGAAATATTGCAATGTAAGTCATTTCCTTTTAAAACATTTTTTGTGTATTGATTTAGTCTTACTGAAAAGGAATAAAATCCAGTTAAAAACAAATTACACATATTTGTTTTCAAGACCACAAACTATTAAATCAACTTTACTTTTTTTTTTAAATAATTTTAACCTTTATAAAAGGCAATGAATCATGAATGAAATTTAAGCTTTCTGAAAAAGTGATTCAGTGTAGCTTGAATAAAGCCATTACATTTTCTGTTCCAAACACACTCTTAATGTAGGAGCTACCACACTTTTGTTTTTTTAACTGCTGAATCTGCATTTTTGGAAGCCAACAACAAAACGCTGCCTCCTGCATGTTTCTGCATATCTAGCTGGTTTCGAACGAATCTTTATATTCCATTACAAGGAATATAAAGATTCCATCATTAAACGAAGTATTTCTTTGCTGTAGAAAAATCGTGGGCAGTCCAAAGGATCACGTCATAGATAACATTAACACTTTGACAGTTACGTAGTGATACTGTTACCACACATCTCCTTTTGCCAAGAGAGTGAAGATTCTGGGAATACAAATTTACAGTCACTAGTTTATTAGAAAAATGAAGACAGAGGGTATAACCCTGGACTCAAAGTATTAAGCAATTTCTTTAAAGTCAAGATTGCACTCAAATGACAACAGCATTTTGGCGATATAATGAGACTGATAGCACCAGTACAACCAACCAGAATGTTAATTGCTTTTTATCCAGTTTTGTTTTTTTTCACTGTATATTTTCATGTAAATATTTAAGATAAAGTTTTAGTAAAATATGGATTTAAAAATCATATCAAATATTTAAAATGCATATGAAATAAAAAAAATGAGGAAAAGATTAAATTTTAATACATTTTCATGCACTTTTTCTAGAATGTAAAGTATATAATATTATACAATAAAAGTGTATTCACAAGCAGATCAACTGGTTTGGGGATGAACTGTGGTAAAAGATAATAGTTCATGCATATGCAACCTTTTGGTTATTTTTCTTCAAGCAATTTATGTGATATTTTATGTTCCTAAACTGTAGTATTATTTTTACACTTTTGGATTACATCTGTAGAACAATAAATGCGTTCCTAAATACTGGATGTAATTTTAATTAAATACGTCTATATTTAGACGATTTTGTACTATATTTTGGCAAGTTTTGCTTCAAACCTGATTTTGGGTTATTCAAATGGATAACAAAAAAATAAATGGATGGGACCCTTTTCTCTACATTTCTCCAGTTAATGAAGATTTGACTTTATTTGTTTATTCTTTTAAAATTGGGTAAATTTTAAAGTAGCCAAACATACCAGTTAACTGGGTGAAGAACAATGTGACTTTTCCTGAGTTAAATTCCATGAGATGATTTTAAACTAATAAAATTCTTACAGTCCAATAAGTAAAAATCTAATTTTTCACTCTATTTTTGAAAAAAAAAAAAAATCCAGAAATTAGTTTTCATGCATCTCATAAAAAAAGAAAAAGAAAAAACTGTTTCAAATTAATTTTAAATTGTGTCCTGCTTTTTCATGTATTTTCAAATATCGACACGACTTATGTATACTCTTCTCTACTATGAATGGAATTAAAACAAATGCTTCTAAATAAACTACAATAATGTTTGCAGCACAATGATAATTCTGGTAATTTCTTCACTCTAGATTTTAAGAAATCAGCAGGAAAAAATAGTGTACAATATAAAATAGTAGTCCCATGGTCGAGTGGATAGTGCGCTTGGTTACTGATCAGAGGTACTTTGGTTCGAGCCCTGGATAAGGCATGGATGTTTGTATTGTCTTTCTGCTGAGGGCCCTCCATCCTCGCAGACCTATATGCCGTATAAACTGGCAGGCTCCTGTCAGACCTCTGTGGCAAACAGCTGCTTGAGGGGGTATTTTTTTTTTAATATAAAATTGAAATCAGCATTTAATATACTTTTAAATAAATTTAAATTCAAAAGTTCATGTTTGCAATGATATTGCACCTAGGTGAGAAAAAAAATAAATACATCCCCTGTTTGGAAAATTTTATTTTTAATATATAAAAAAATTTAATGAGCTTTGAACTATGATTTTTTGCCTTCATACTCTTCCCAAATTAGTTATTTTTTATTTGAACTTTCCTTGGAGAAAATTGTGCAAACATCCATTAAATTTCCTGCTTTTGTGAAAACCTTGTCACTTACCCAGGCTCAGAGTCAAAAGAAAAATGTTTAGCAAACTGACCTTGGTGTACATTGTTTTTTCTCAAGTGTCACAATTTTTAACCCACTTTTTTACTCACTTTTAATCTCTTGCGTTACAGGCCCAATAAATTTTAGCCTTTTGCAGTCTAATGTTGGACTTGGTCTGACACTGGATCAGAACAGAGAAAGAGCAAAGTTAAACCAAGTCGAACACTGGATCACAAAGAGTTAATGCTTCTTATTTGATTCTCACCACCTTCCACACCCAATTCCCAGCAAACTTGGGATCCCCTTCTAGCAAGTTCTTTATTCTGTTTGAATTTTTGAAATGTTTACTACTTTACAATTCCTTTTTCATCATTAGGAATGCTGACTGAAAAATTTGCGACAATCCACATTTTGTCATAGACACAGTTTTTATTTATATAAAAATTCTTTAGTCAGCCAACCCTAAATGCAGAGAACCCCACATGGGGCAGCTCAGTTGGTAATTCACCAGAATCATGATCTGCAGTTTTCAGGTTCAAGTCTCAACTGTTCTAACATTGAGAACCCCTACCTTGCCTTTTGTGAGAAAAGGGACCGCAATGGGCTCAGAAAGCCCACCATCCATAGATGAGGCATAAAACTGGGGCTCTGTGTCAGAGAGAGAGAGTGAGCCATAATATACTGTGCAAGTTACAGAACCCCTGATCTAAGAAAATCCCCAAAAATACATATACATGTATTTTACATTCAGATATGTTCTGTTAAAAATCGGCGACTTGTGCAAATAATAAAATGATGTGGTTTTGATGCATGTCTCATGTGCAAATGATTTCATATCTTCATTAAGGTGCTAGATTTAATAATGCTTTCTGAGGGCAACTCTGCGAAGTATGCTAATCAGCGACTAAACACGAAGAAATACTTTTCTTTTTGTTACATTTTGTATTGACTTGAACATTAAAAGAGGAAATTTTTAGAAAAGGAAGCTAAAATTTCTTAATTTATGTATATTTTGCGTAGATTTGAGTTTTTTAATTACTTCACTGAGACCATCATTTAACATCTGAGCACAAAATATTATTAGCCGTTTTACATTTCTATTTCTAAAATACACTGGTTTCCATAAATTAAGGAAAACAGCTATGTTAAGTCAATGGGAAGCTAACGTCAAAGCTCTATAACTTCTAAAATAAGTTTTTTGTTTTGAAAAATGTGATGGCAGATAGCATTGCCAGCCACAAAAATTGACTTCAGAAGTTAATTAAAACTTAGCAATAAGTATTGTATCAAATTGTTTTCTGAAATACAAACTTATTTTATTACTTTGTGTAAAGAATTCTTTCATTATTCTTCAGTTTTGTATAAGTTTCTTAAGACTGGCATTGCTGTTGTTAAAAATTCAAACTTCCATAACTCATTAAATACTGAACGAATATTGTTGAAAATCGAGATATTGATTTATTTCATTGAGATCTTTATCTGCAATCACAGTTTTCAAAACAAAAAAACTTAATTTTAGAAGTTATAGAGCTTTGACTTTATGCCCATTGACTTGACATAGAGATTTTCTTTAATTTACGGAAACCAGTGTAGAATATTTGAATTTCGTATGCCGTTTTGTCACAAAAATCCTCTATCTCCATTTTTATATATTTTCATGCAGACTTTTGGCATGAACTAAACGGACTTAACAGCGAATCGGATTAAACAGGCTAATTTTCGACATATTACTATATTTACGATTGTCCGATTTAAAAAATGGAAAAATAAAAAAAATTCGGAACATTTTTGATTCCCTGATGTTGTTTGTGTAAGACGTGGACAAAAGATTAAAATTTGGGACAGGTGGCAACCCTGGTTTATGCTTACATGTAATAAAATAAAAAAATTCGTATATTAAATTTTAACTTTTCAATTTTTTTATTGCCCTGGAATTTCGGGGAAGAGGAGCATGAGAAGCACCTCCTGACTCAAATTGATTAAAGAAATTGTAGGCTGTGACTATGATGTCCAAATCAAATAGTGCCCATTTTAAGGTTACTATTGACATCCGTCCAGTTTCAGATAGTTTTGTCCGTTGTCTGGTCGAACCTAAAGTATTAAAAGGATTCCATCGAAAACCAGGTATAAGTTTTATTAAAAAATTAATTATCCCTTTCTAAAATCAGTTGAACCAAAATTCTGCATAAGAAATTCACAAAAATAAAACCAATTATTAAGAATTTAGGATTGGATTGGATTGTTTTACCTCTGAGCGGCACTTTTTTGCACACCATGGGTTAAATGGCCAGGCCACAAGGACCCCGAAGGCTCAGAGAAGGTTGGGGGAGGGGATCAACTGGAACGGCTGTTGGGAGACAAATGGTAGGCTCCCGTCAAGGCCATCCAGCGTGTTCTTTAACGTGCACAGGGTATGGCTCTCCCGCACACGGAGCCACGGCTTAACGTCCCATCCGACGGACGGCAGCCTTTCCAAGCCCATCGGTGTCCCCTACTGACCGTGGGCAGGGCGGGGAAATTTTGCGGAGTTAAATCTCAACGCTGACCCAGCTGGGACTTAACCTGGGAACTACAGATTACGAGCCTGGCGCGCTACCCCCGTCCCAAGAATTTAGGACACTTTGAACAACATACACACACATTTACGAAACATTTTTCTGTTCATCTTTTTAGTTGTCAGTGCCGTTAAAAAAATGTTCCCTCTGAAATTTCGCTGTTCAGTAAAAAGAATCTGGCAGACATTTACAACATGATATTAAACTGCTGGAATCGCTTTCCGTGTGGTCGGTACCATACGTCAATAATATTATTCTACTCGGTGAAAACGTACCGTGCTCAAATAAGCTGTTGCTTAGGCAACGAAAAGTATGCCAGCAACACGTATCAGTTATATTGCCATTATTTCCCAGACGCGTCCAGATTTTTTTAGTTATGAACATAAAAGTAACTGAACTAAACGTAGCAACCGTTCGCCTGAAGGCACCTTGACTTTCAAGGTTGTACCTGTTTCTATGACGCCCTGCCAGTCAGATACAGATGGTTTTCAGGAGGATGTAAATTATGTTCTTTTTTGTCGCACGATGAAGCGATTATTGCGATAGAAGAACTTGGATGGTATAAAATACGTTCTTTCCTGCCCAAAGATTTATTAATTTTTCGAAAAATATTCATAATCTTAATTCAAAAAAACATTTTTGACATACGTGGGCCTCACTGATTTATTCAAATACTTTTATAATGATAATTGATCATTTCAATTAAAATTTTCGCGATGACAGTTGGAGTTTCAGAACAGCTCGCACAATGGAAAGAGTGCCTAATTACAATATTCCAATAAATTTTTTAAATTAATAATAATAATGGGTTGGGTTGTTTTACCTCAGAGCGGCGCTTTGGACACACAATGGACTTGAAACACAATGGACTAAATGGCCAGGTCACAAGGACCCCGAAGCTCGGAGAAGGTTGGGAGAGGGGACCCACTGGAACAGCTGTTGGGAGACAGATGGTAGTCTCCCGTCAAAGCCATCCAGCCTGTTCTTTAACATGCACAGGGAATAGCTCTTCCGCACACGGTGCCACGGCTTAGCGCCTCATCCGACGGACGGTGGCCTTTCCAAGCCCATCGGTGTCCCCTACTGACCGTGGGCAGGGCGGGGAATTTTGCGGAGATAAATCTCGACGCTGACCCAGCTGGGACTCGAACTTGGGAACTACAGATTACGAGCCTGGCGCGCTACCGACTGAGCCACCCCCGTACCATTAAAAATATTTTAGAAGCATGAATTTCAAAATATATGTTCGCAGTGAGTCAGAATTTTTTTTCTTGTAATCGAATACGGACTCAATAATTATTGAAACGGCTTGGGCGTGCCCGGACTTGAAAATTTGAACCCAAACTGATCTCTAGTCAAAAGTCCATCAGTCTTTACTAACACCAGATAAAGTGATAATTGAAAATATCACTAAACCTTCAGATTAGTGTAGCTGTAATGTGTTAGCTAGTCGAATGTAACATAAAAAAAATAAAATAAATACCCCCTCAAGCAGCTGCTTGCCACAGAGGTCTGACAGGAGCTTGTCAGTTTATATGCCATAGTAGAAGGTCTGAGAGGATGGCAGGACCTCAGCAGAAAAACGACACGAACATCCATGCCTTTCCCGGGGCTCGAACCCAGGTCCTTTAGATCAGTAGCCAAGCGCGCTAACCACTCGGCCACGGGAAGGCTCGAATGTAACATGCTATCTCTTAAATTGCAGTAGAGCTCTTTTAATTATTGTATTGAAAGATTCATAAGATGAACGCCATTAGTTTGATTGGAAATATGCCTAAATATCACACGTTCAAGCAATCCCGCAGCAATGTGGTTAGTGTGCTTGGCTACTGATCAAAGACATCTGGGTTTGAGCCCCGGGTAAGGCATGGATGTTTGTGTTATATCTCTGCTGAGGTCCCGCCTTCCTCACAGATCTTCTCTTATAATCTGACAGGCTCGTGTGAGACCACCTCTGTGGCAAGCAGCTGATTGAGGGTGTATTTATATTTTTTTATTATAAAACTTAGTAGTTTGATAGAAGGCTCATAACTCAATAGACGGCACTGAAATAAATCAATTTTTGTAGTTCAAGGACACCTGAAACGTGCTCCTAATCGAAAAACTCGAGATCAATTTTTTTCGTGATCACACTTTCAATTTCCCGTAAACCTCTTATTACAAAAGAAACATACCTTCAAATCTATTTTTATTTTCTCTTGACGTCAGATAGAAGCCCCTGATCTTAGAAACCGTAAGGCAGTACAATTGGTATCGTAATAGACTTGAAACAATTTTGGGTTGGATCTTTTACTTCTGAGCCGCTCTTTTTTGCAAACAATGGGCTAAATGGCCAGCTTACGACTCGGAGTTGGAGAAGAAAAAATGATCCTCTAGACAGCTGTTGGGGGACAGATGGAAACCTCCCGTCAACGCCATTCATCTTCTTTAAACTGCATCGGTATGATTCTCCTGCATATAATAGGATCACGGCTTAATGATCATGCGATATATATCCGCAATAATTCCCCGCCCTGCCACGGTCAGTAGGGGACACCGATGGACTTGGAAAGGCCACTGTCCGTCGGATGGGACGTTAAGCCGTTGGCCCGTATGCGGGAGAGACATACCTTGTGCACGTTAAAGAACCGCTGGATGGCTTTGACGGGAGGGTACCATCTGTCTCCCAACAGCTGTTTCAGTGGGTCCCCTTCCCCAATCTTCTGAGTCTTCAGGTCCTTGTGACCTGGCCATTTAGCCCATGGTGTGCAAAAAAAGTGTGCTCAGAGGTAAAACAACCCAATCCAACCCATACGATAACCAGTGGCTTTTGTAAGTCAATCAGTTTTTTTTCACACTAATGACAGGACGTGGGTTATAGAATATGTTTTAGAGTTGGGACTCGACGTGGGAACGGCATATTTCAAACCTGGGGCTCTACCGACTGAGTTAACCTCCTTATCATCCATTGTTAGTTAGGTTTCTTGTGTTTTTAAGTAATGCCATAGTGAGAAAATACATTTGGGCTTTGAAACGTTGTTGCTTGAACGTTATTCATTATACTGTACGTTGAAGAATCAAATGTAGTGAATGTTAAATGGATGGTTTTAATACGAGACTTTCACAGACAGCGGAATTCTTGGATTTCTTAGTCAAGCAGGTGCTTTCTTGTTATTTAGTCCCTTATGCAAACTGCACTGCTGAGGATAAAACAACCCCGAAGATATCAAATTTTACTGTACCTTTGGGGTTTGGCTTAATCTGCAGTCCCAGGTTTGCGTCTCAACTGTGCCAGTGTTGAGATTTATCTCCGCTAACCCCCAATCTTCCCTCTGTGAGAAGGGGGACATCGGGAAGCATAGAAAGGTCGCCGTCCATCTTATGGGGCATTTAGCCGTGGCTTCATGCGCAGAAGAGCTATACTCTGAGCATGTTAGGAAAACTCTGCATGGCATAAACAGAAGACTTTCATGTCTCTTAACAGCTGTCCAGTGGGTTCCACAGTCTTTTCTGAACCCTTGGGAGCTGGCAAATTAGCCCACTGTGTGTAAAAAAATGCTGTTCATAAATGAAACAACCCAAAAATACAAAAGATTGGTTGGTTGTTTTACCTCTGAGTGGCACTTTTTTGCACACCATGGGCTAAATGGCCAGGTCACAAGGACCCCGAAGTATCAGAGAAGGTTGGGGAAAGGGACCCACCGGAACAGCTGTGGGGAGACATATGGTAGCCTCCCGTCAAGGCCATCCATTGTGTTCTTTAACGTGCACAGCGAATGGCTCTCCCGCACACGGGGCCACGGCTTAACGTTTCATCCGACGCACAGCGACCTTTCCAAGCCCATCGGTGTCCCCTACTGACCGTAGGCAGGGCGGGGAATTTTGCGGAGATAAATCTCAACGCTGACTCAGCTGAGACTAGAACTGGGAACTGCAGATTACGAGGCTGCCCAAAAATACAAAAGAAATAAAATAACTATACCTTCAGCCAGGTCATGTTTGCATGCTTTTTTGTGTGCTTGTTTCTTAATTACTAAAAAGTTTGGATGAATTATTTTCTTTTTTAGTAAAAGATTTTCTATTTAAAATTATATCTGAAATTCGAAGACAAATCAAATCTATCTCATGGGATCAAAATATAATTTAAACAATACCGATCTTCCTATAATGCCCCCTCCGCGTGCTTCTGGGGCGGGGGTGGCTCAGTCGGTAGCGCGCCAGGCTCGTAATCTGTAGTTCCCAGGTTCGAGTCCCAGCTGGGTCAGCGTTGAGATTTATCTCCGCAAAAATTCCCCGCCCTGCCCACGGTCAGTAGGGGACACCGATTGGGCTTAGAAAGGCCGCCGTCCGTCGGATGGGACGTTAAGCCGTGGCCCCGTGTGCGGGAGAGCCATACCCTGTGCACGTTAAAGAACACGCTGGATGGCCTTGACGGGAGGCTACCATCTGTCTCCCAACAGCTGTTCCAATGGGTCCCCTCCCCCAACCTTCTCGAGCCTTCGGGGTCAATGTGACCTGGCCATTTAGCCCATGGTGTGCAAAAAAGTGCCGCTCAGAGGTAAAACAACCCAACCCTATAATGCCCTGAAAAGTAGAATACGAATCTAAAGCATATCGATGGTGTAATTAGTCACTGAATTCGTATACACTTCAAAGGAAGAGAGGGCGCAGTCAATCTTGTTGAGTAGGTAAATCAGCGCTCTACCATCCTTTGAAGTGAACACGAATTCAGTGACATTGCACCATCGATAAGCTTAAGTTTATTTTCTTTTCAGGGCGCATAAAGATACATTTTTAGTGACAAAAAAAAAAATAAAAAAAATACTCATCTTTGGAAACTCGTAAACATTGACAACATTTCACCTCCGCCTTTCTTTGGGGTGGGGGGGGGGGGGGGGCTCAGTCGGTAGCGCGCCAGGCTCGTAATCTGTAGTTCCCAGGTTCGAGTCCCAGCTGGGTCAGCGTTGAGATTTATCTCCGCAAAATTCCCCGCCCTGCCCACGGTCAGTAGGGGACACCGATGGGCTTGGAAAGGCCGCCGTCCGTCGGATGGGACGTTAAGTCGTGGCCCCGTGTGCGGGAGAGCCATACCCTGAGCACGTTAAAGAACACGCTGGATGGCCTTGACGAGAGGCTACCATCTGTCTCCCAACAGCTGTTCCAGTGGGTCCCTTCCCCCAACCTTCTCTGAGCCTTCGGGATCCATGTGACCTGGCCATTTAGCCCATGGTGTGCAAAAAAGTGCCGCTCAGAGGTAAAACAACCAACCCAACCCTTTCTTTGGGGGGAAGCAGAGGGGTCGTGATTTGAGAGATAGGTCACAAGCTTTGAGACATAACGCATTAAAGTCGTCCCCGCCAAATTTCCGCCCCCTTTTGGAAGGGAGAGGGGAGAATGGTGGTGGGGGAATAATTGGAAGTAGTATCCGATTGAAATGCCATCCACAATTAAAGAAGTTACGTATCTTAGAATTAATTATTTGATTCATGTGATATGTAAGTGCCTAAATATTCACATTATATCTCAAATGTATTTAAAGCTCGATAAAAACATAAACCTCTCCTCAAAAACTATTGCATAACTTGTAAACACGAATCTTTGTACACTTATTAAAAATTACTTGGAATTTTAACTTTCTCTCGTTTTTAGCTGTAGAAAATCCAATATCTTATCGCTTGCCGTGAGATGTTTTAGGAGCAACGACCCTCCTGATCGTTGAGAGAGGATAAGAGACCATGGCTCTCTTTTCTTTGGCTCTTGAGTTTCCCGTGGGAGCTGGCAGCAAATGTACGAGAGATTTAATTATTAACCTCTTCCCTCACTTAGAGAAGAACCGAAGAAACTTAGAGGGAAGCTCTCTCTCTGCAGATTGCTGATGCTGGCTGGCTAACTGCTCATGGCCTTTCTAGAGACGATCCTCGTGTGACACGTTCCGGAAGTTATTTATTTGAGGATAAGAACAAAATTAGGAATCGTGTCGACCACTTCCTCTTCTACCTTTTTGCTTCATTCGTTGTTTTTGCGAGCTTACAGAGAAGGAGAGATTGGACAAAGTACACGATAAAGATTTTCGTAATTCTGCTGATATTTGGCTTAATTCGTTGTATACTTTCCAAACTCGGTGTTTACTTTGCGATTCAGATGGTGTAACACAATTTTTTCAACTGGTTTGCCTTGGTAGAACTTTGATTTTAAACAACTGATTCTGAAATTGCGTTACTCTTTGCCATTGAGGATACGTGAAACTGTTTCCGGTGGTATGCAAAAACATTTATAAAGTTTGAAACAAGCCGGATTTGAATAGCATGTTTAATGAGAAAATACACTTAAATCACCATCTTTATGGTTCGCTCTTCTGTACTTATGGTAAATTAGTCAAATATCTAGTTACGTTTACTAAGGGGCGGGGGTGGCTCAGTCGGTAGCGCGCCAGGCTCGTAATCTGCAGTTCCCAGGTTCGAGTCCCAGCTGGGTCAGCGTTGAGATTTATCTCCGCAAAATTTCCCCGCCTTGCCCACGGTCAGTAGGGGACACCGATGGGCTTGAAAAGGCCGCCGTCCGTCGGATGGGACGTTAAGCCGTGGCCCGTGTGCGGGAGAGCCATACCCTGTGCACGTTAAAGAACACGCTGGATGGCCTTGACGGGAGGCTACCATCTGTCTCCCAACAGCTGTTCTAGTGGGTCCCCTCCCCCAACCTTCTCTGAGCCTTCGGGGTCCTTGTGGCCTGGCCATTTAGCCCATGGTGTGCAAAAAAGTGCCGCTCAGAGGTAAAACAATCCAATCCAATACGTTTACTAAAATACTGCATTCGAAAGTATTTTCAGTTGTAAACAAAACCATGTTCCAAGCATGATCTACATTCTTATCGTCCGTCGGTTCTTAAACAATCTATAGATAATCCCCGTTTAATACGAATTCACTATAAAGCGGTTTCGCCACCCACTCCCATTTTTTGCTTTTTCACTGCACAAATGTATGGTTTTCTTGGAGGAGCATGATGATGATTTTTCACCAATGAATGTCGTAAGACAAAGTTATGACTAATTAATGGAATGCAGATCCGGAACTAGAAAAAATAAAGGGGGGGGGGCAAGTGAATGGATTTCCATTGCAGTATAACATTTCCCCCTCTATTTTAGATGTCTTTCAAAAATTTCTTCGAAAATGTATGAAATATACAAGTTTAATAATTTTTTTGCCTCTTATTACCTTACCATTACTAGAAATTTCAAAGGGGCGATGGCCCCCTTGCCCCCCCATGTTCAGCCCTAATGGAATGTTAGAAGTATTACGCACAAAACGGAGATGAGGAACACACACAATTCTAAATTCTTTCTTTTAAACTACTTGAACGTACCCGGCCGCTGCCGGGGGGTCACTTTTAAACTGTATATTCTTATTTTCACTGCATTAAAGGTAAATTTTGTAAGAACCCCCCCCCCCCGACACTTTAGCAAGAAATTTTCCCAGATCGTTGTTGACGTCAGCGAGCATTCCTCATAGCCCGTGGCTTAGTTTCTGCGTAAGCTATCGAGATTTTATTTCCATTAACGCAGATTTTGCCGCCCTATAGCTCCCGTGATCTTCGTTCGCACGGTCCAAATTTCCTGTACAGCATCCCCCGTGTGACCCTGTAATTGGGTTAAAAATCAGGTTCTCACTTGCTCCGTGGCTTCGTTTCTACACAAATTGTGACAGCTCGTGTCTCACTTTTAATCTGCATATTCTGTTGTTTCCTGCACTAAAATTTAGTTTTGTGAGTATCTCCCCTAACCCCCGACATTTTATCACAGTTTGAACACGAAGAATTTCTCGGTGTTGCAAAGGTCATTGCTGACTCGTCGCGTGCTCTCAGAGCCCGTGACAAACGATCCAGTAATTATTTCGTCAGATTTTGGCATTCTGTAATTCCCGACGTACTTCACAGAAAGGTCCCAAATTTCGTAGGCGGGTTCCCCCTACCCAACCCCATGCTTCGTTAGGAAATCTGGTCCCTAACTGCAATGGGACGCCTCAATAATGTCTTTGGAAATGTAGGGATCTGGCAACGGCAGTAGATTGATCCCTCCACCTCCACAGGTAAAAAAAAATTCATCGAAAATTTATGTTTTTATAAGATTTACCAAAAATTTGTCATTTATTCCTTAACGAAATGTAATATTAGAGTTTTTTATATTTGTTTTTGAATTGATTTTATTTTTATTTTTTATATAAAAAATAATTTTTTACATGTATTTTTAATAATAATTTTATTCTGTTTTCGGGTGGGTGTTTGCTCAGTCGGTAATGCACCAGGATCGTAATCTGTAGTTCCCACCAGGTTCGAGCCCCATCTGTGTTGAGATTTATCTCCGATAAACGGCCACTCTGCCATTGGTCAGAATGGGAACACCGATGGTCTTCGAAAAGCTGCCATCCGTCGGATGGAACGTAAAGCTGTGGCTCCGTGTACAGGAGAGTCATGCCCGTTCACATTAAAGAACACGCTGGGTGGCCTTGACGGGAATCTTCTTCGTATCTTAACAGCTGTTCAGTGGGTCTCCTTACTCCAACCTTCTCTGAGCCCTTGGGATCCTTGTGACCTGGTCATTTAGAGGTGTGGCATTTAAAGAGTAATTAGAAATTATTTATTTAGAGAGTAATTAGAAAGTGGCATTTAGAGGTAAAAAACAACAAACCCTTTTTCCAAAACAACCCTTTTTATTTTCCGGTTTTTTTTTATCTCTGAGCGGCACTTTTTTGCACACTATGGGCTAAATGTCCAGGTCACAAGGACCCCAGAGGCTCAGAGAAGGTTGGGGGAGGAGACCCACTGGAACAGCTGTTAGGAGACAGATGGTAGCCTCCCGTCAAGGCCATCCAGTGTTCTTTAACGTGCACAAGGTATGGCTCTTCCGCACACGGAGCCACGGCTTAACGTCCCATTCGACGGACGGCGGCCTTTCCAAACCCATCGGTATCCCCTACTGACCGTGGGCAAGGCGGGGGAGTTTTGCGGAGATAAATCTCAACGCTGACCCAGCTGGGACTATTTTTTTTCGACATCCCTTATTTGTATTATTACGTATTCGTGACTTCGCTCATTAATAAACATCTCGATCTAAATATTTCTACCTTGGAACAATCATTTGACTTTTGTCCACCCCCTAAAAAAAATTCTACCGGCGCATATGCCACTTGACCACCGAAAAGTTTCGCTGTGTTGCATTATACACAAAATTTACAGCAGAAACTTAAGTGTCATAAGAGAAGAATATTCCTGTAGCAATCATTTTTCTACGCTGTTCGATTCAAAACCCGAAATGAAATTAGTACACATTACTTGCAGCAGAACAAATTATCTAGTGTATTCACCATTAAAGGATCTAGTTATATTTACAAACATTCAACAAAACACCGTTACAACTGACGATGAACAGCAGCGAAATTATGTCTTACATATTTTTATGTTCCTTAACAGACAATTAGTCTTTTTCGTGTTTCCAAAAAGGGTCAGGTAAAAAACATAATTCTCATCGCGTGCGCAGTGATACACTAAACAAGAAAGCGCACGAACACGTGACTGGCTCAGTAAACAACAACATCATAACGACTAATTATATGTATCACAGCACATTATTTTGTATTAATGTTGCATATCCAGATACTGAATGCTCGCACTGTGTACTAATATATCTTGTGTTTTTCCCACACTCTTTAAATGTAACAGTTCGAGAAGAAATTTCTTAATTGTGATATAAATCATACCTAATTTATAAATAACAGGAAGTTTTTCTTTTATTAACTGCTTTATTTGAATCGTATTATAAGCGTCTGGAAGTTTCTAAAATTTTCTTGTTTTCACTGTAATTTAATTTTTAAGTTTTTGACGATGAAGGTAAACTTGGGCAAGTATTATTTCAAATTATGTTGCTTTTTATAAAGCCTATTAGCAATTTAAAATGAATATTTCTAGTGTGATTGCACCCTTGAACACTTCTTTTAAGTGCGCTGTGTACTACTAAAAAGTAACAAGGATCCAATTTCAGAAGAAAGTAAAGGGTATTCATTGAACAGCTGTTTAGGATAAGATGGGTGCATTCCACCAAGCCATGCAATTGTTGATGTGCCCGGAGTTAATATCTCATTCGACGGACGATGGCATTATGAAGCGGGAACGTTTACACGCAATGTCAAAATGTTAGTTGTTTTACCTCTGAACGGTACTTTTTTGCACACAATGGGCTAAATGGCCAGGTCGCAACAACCCCGAAGGCTCAGTGAAGGTTGGGGGAGGGGACCCACTGGACCGGCTGTTGGAAGACAGTAGCCTCCCGTCAAGGCCATCCAGCGTGTTCTTTAACGTGCACAGGGTATAAATCTCCCACACACACAGACCACGGCTTAACGTCCCATCCGACGGATGGCGGCCTTTCCAAGCCCAGCGGTATCCCCTATTTACCATGGACAGGGCGGGGAGTTTTGCGGAGATAAATCTCAACGCTGACCCAGCTGGGACCTGCAGATTACGAGCCTGGCGCGATATCAAAATGACTGAAAAGAATATAAGAGAACCATATTTTCATTCACATATTACTGTGGTAATGTTATCAATGTTAGTTTATTGTACTTGGTTTAGGGTGACTAGGCGTACCGGAATTTAACGTGATGCCCGGAAGAGGGGGAGGGTTGACTCAGTCGCTCGCGCGCCAGGCTCTTAATCTGTAGTCCCCAATTTTGAGTCCCACGTGTGCTAGAGTTGAGATTTATCTCCGCTAAACCCTCACCCTGCCCTCGGTCAGAAAGGGGGGGAGGGAGTCCATGAGATGGGGAGTTAAGCCGTGGTCCGTGTACATATTAAAGAACACAGTGGATAGCCTTAAAGGGACGCTACCATCTCTCTAACAGTTGTCCAGTGTGTCCCGTTTCCCCACCCTTCTCTGAGCCCTTGGCATCTTTATGATCTGCCATTTAGCCCATTATGTGCAAAAAAAAAAAGTGTCGCTCAGAGGTAAAACAACCCAACCTGATGTCCGGAAATTTTTTTGGGACACCATTTACCCGGTTTTTTCATTTATGCTTTTCGTCGTCTCAAACTTCGTCACTTACGGAAAAATTAAAATTAGTCAGCTTTCGCACCTGGTTATCGCAACAAAACAACATTATCATTTTGTCGAAACAGTTGTGCAACACATTTTATTACAGGCAAGTCTTGGAAGTAATGGGGGCGGGGGTGGCTCAGTCGGTAGCGCGCCAGGCTCGAAATCTGTAGTTCCCAGGTTCGAGTACCAGCTGAGTCAGCGTTGAGATTTATCTCCGCAAAATTCCCCGCCCTGCCCACGGTCAGTAAGGGACACCGATGGCCTTGGAAAGGCCGCCGTCCGCCGGATGGGACGTTAAGCCGTGACCCGTGTGCGGGAGAGCCATACCCTGTGCACGTTAAAGAACACGCTGGATGGCCTTGACGGGAAGCTACCATCTGTCTCCCAACAGCTATTCCAGTAGGTCCCCTCCCCCAACCTTCTCTGAGCCTTCGGGGTCCATGTGACCTGGCCATTTAGCCCATGATGTGCAAAAAAATGCCGCTCAGAGGTAAAACAACCCAACACAACCCATTTTATTACAGGCAAGTCTTGGAAGTAATATGAAAAAGTAGTAAAGAAAGGGATTTGTCACGCACACACCAACGTGTCAGATTTCGCACGATTCAACAAACTGACCATAATGGAACTCATGAAATGATGAGCTGAAAAAAAAAGCTCATCATTTTTCAGCTCATCATTTCATGAGTTCCATGTCTACAGGACTTATCCTGTGATTATTTACTACTGACCATAATGGGTTTATGTAGTTTGTTTCATCTCTTTGATTTGAATACATTAAACTTGCACTGCGTATAAAAATAAATCTAAATGCGAATATATTAGATTAATATTTTATATATATTCTGTAAAAACGTAACATTTTTAATTTTTCCATATTTAAATTAATTTGAATATGGGAATAGCTTTCAATTTTTACTGTGATATAAATGTTTTAGCCGACTTCACGGGTATGTACAATTTTGCTTTTGCTTTTTCGTACGGTTGACAATGTTGTTTCTCGGTTTTGACCCGAGAAAAAAAATAGCTTTTACCGCATCAAATATATATAAAAAATGTACAATATTGGATAAGTTTTCACCAGTTATAGTGAACACTGATTAAAATTGAAATTAAGCCTACTTATTTTAAGTTTAAAAAAAGTGTAAAGAATTAATTAACTTTTTTATCATATTCAATCGAAATTTCAATTCTTTACTACTACTCGCACAAATATTAATTGACGTTTCCATAAAGCAGTGCCTCAACTGTTTAAGTTGCCAATGGTCAGTTTATAGATAGTAGAAGATCTGTGAGGATGGCAAGGACCTTAGCAGAAAAACAACACAAACATTCATGCCTTTATCCTGGCTCGAACCCAGGTCCCTTTGTTCAGTAGCCAAGCGCGCTAACCACTCGTCCACGGAACGAGTATTTAAAATAACAGTAAACGCCGAACAAATAGTTAAAAAATATTAAAAATACCTTTCTTCCTATAAGCGCCCTAAAAAGTAGAAAATGAACCTAAAGCATATCGATGGTGCAATCAGTCACCGAGTTCGTATTCACTTCAAATGAAGACAGGACAACGATTTACCTGTCCGAACAAGATTGCTGAAGCCCTCCCTTTGCAGTGAATACGAATTGATTGACTGATTCCACCATCGATATGCTAGTCTTATTTTCTGCTTTTTAGGGCGGGGGTGACTCAGTCGGTAGCGCGCCTTCTCTGAGCCTTCGGGGTCCATGTGACCTGGCCCTTTAGCCCATGGTGTGCAAAAAAGTGCCGCTCAGAGGTAAAACAACCCTAACTTTTTAGGGCGCATATAAAAAGATACGTATTTTTTAAATTTTCTAATTTATTTATATTTTTCCTTTTTCACTAAAAATATTTACCTTCGGAAACTTTCATTTGATATATGACAAATAAATATCGATCACATTTTTCCTCCCTTATGGAGTCGTGTTTGAGGTAGCCCGTTACATTGGAGACGTCATAAGCTTTAATTTGAGATATAACTCTTTAACCCCGCGAAAATCGCCCTCCCCTTTACCGAAGGGGAAAATTTGGAACAGTTCAGGACAGTCATTATATGAGCTTTCATTTGAAACCTCACTCTTAACTGTAGGCCTTCGTAAGGTATAGCAGAACGACTTTCACATTTTTAAACAAGGGCAGCATATTTTTGTTACCGAAAACACTCCCCACGTGACAAGTTTTCATTTCATATTCAACTTGTTAATTTCGGCCTACGCTTTCTGGCGATAGAGCAGAACAATCGTTTTAACTTTTTCCCCTTTTTTAGGGGTGAAGAGAGCATGGGGTAAATTTTTATAGCCCATGACACTCCCCTGTTAGAAGCTTTCATTTCACACACAGCTTGTTACTTTCAGCATTCGAGTTCCAAAGATCTAACTGAATAATCGTTTTCATATTTCCCCCTTTTTTGCGGGGGGGGGGATCAATTTTTTATGACCAAGACACGCCCGCGTCACAAACTTTCATTCGACAAATAAATCAAGTTTCTTCATCGCTTTCGAAAGATATGGTAGAACAACTGTTTTGACACACACACACAAACCGACAACTGTCAAGTGAAAAGCAATAGGAAGCTAAGTAACAGAAAAAACAAATGACAAACCTATTATGAATTTGACGGATGGAAATTGAGCGTGAGTTCAAAAATAGTATTTAGTAACAAAATTCTAAAATAATGAAATTTATTACAAAAATATGAATGAAAACATTTATATAAACTCAACTAACATAAATTTATATCAGTATGAAAATAAATCCTCAGAACCTATTTTAAATATAAATCTTCAGAACCTTATTACTATTCCTACAAAGAGTTGTTTCCTCTATAATTCTTACTATCTACCTTCAAAGCATAAAATAAGGCTTTTTACACCATTTAATAAGTGGCACATTCATACTTGTGAACAAACCTGTAATCTATCGAGAATAACCTTACCAATTCCTAAACTAAATAACTATACACCAAATGACTTCTTTCTAAGGTTTTAGTCATCAAGTACTACAAAACTGCGGGGGGGGGGGGGGCTCAGTCGGTAGCGCGCCAGGCTCGTAATCTGTAATTCCCAGGTTCGAGTCCCAGCTGGGTCAGCGTTGAGATTTATCTCCGTAAAATTCCCCGCCCTGCCCACGATCAGTAGGGGACACCGATGGGCTTGGAAAGGCCGCCGTCCGTCGGATGGGACGTTAAGCTGTGGCCCCGTGTGCGGGAGAGCCATACCCTGTGCACGTTAAAGAACACGCTTGATGGCCTTGATGGGAGGCTACCATCTGTCTCCCAACAGCTTTTCCAGTGGGTCCCCTCCCCCAACCTTCTCTGAGCCTTCGGGGTCCATGTGACCTGGCCATTTAGCCCATGGTGTGCAAAAAAGTGCCGTTCAGAGGTAAAACAACCCAACCCTACAAAACTGCAGCTAAGTATATTGTTTTCTCAGAACCAATTCTTTTCAGACGTTGATCACTACGCTTCAAACGATTAATTCTTCTTCTCCTTTACTAGTTTACTAACACGATCACACGAATAAACTTATTTAACCTCTCACGAACACACCAATTTAAAAAATTTCTTCTTTATACTATAGTGCACAGACTAAAACAAACTATGTTATCCTTCACACAAAATCTTTCTAATTACAACTCCCTTATTTTTTTTAAGTTCGTTCGAAGAAGTTGGTGACGTAATTCTCACGCTGTACGTACATCACGGTTTCATTATTGCTCGTTCATCTGTCGTAACAAACCTATAATTATTAATAAGGAAACAAATATATCTATATTAAGAGAACTATTAGGTACCGTGTTTTACTGCCCTTAGAAAGTTGTTTCCTGAATGCCTTTCTTCTCGTTATATGCTAAAAGTTTACAAAAGAACCGGTTCTTTTAAATTGGGATATGACACCACTGGGCACGATGTATCTGTTGTGGATACATTTGAAACTATGTATATATTATAAAATATATACCCCCTCAAGCAGCTGCTTGCCACAGAGGTCTGACAGGAGCCTGTCAGTTTATATGCCATAGTAGAAGGTCCTGTGAGGATGGCAGGACCTCAGCAGAAAAACAACACAAACGTCCATGCCTTATCCGGAACTCGAACCCAGGTCCCTTAAATCAGTAGCCAAGCGCGCTAACCACTTGACCACTAAAAACGAAATATTTCAATATCAGAAAATTATGAATTGACTTTTATAAAACAAGATTTTTTTGTATAATATTCCAACTTCCATAATTCTTTGAATAATGAACGAATGTTGTTGAAAATCGATAATAATTTATATATTTGATTATGAGTTGGGTTGTTTTACCTCTGAGCGGCACGCTCAGAGAAGGTTGGAAGAGGGGACCCACTGGACAAATGTTAGGTGACAGAGTGTAGCTTCCCGTCAAGGCCATCCAACGTGTCCTTTAACATGCACAGGGTATGGCTTTCCCGCACACGGAGCTATGATTTAGCGTCCCATCTAATGGACTGCGGGCTTCCAAGCCATTGGTGCCCCCTTCTGACTGTGGGCAGGGCGGGAGTTTTGCGAGATAAATATCAACGCTGGCCCAACTGGGGCTCGAAAGTGGGAACTGTAGATTGAGTTTGGAGCTACTGACTGAGCCCCCCCCCCTATATTTCATTATGATCTTTAATTTATTGTCAGTCAGATTTTTCCATTGAATGCACATTTCAGAAGTCAGAGAGCTTCGAAGTTAGATTCCCATTGACATGTCATGGAAATTTTCATTTTGGTAGATTAGTGTCTTTAATGGAATGAAATATAATCATGGTGCATTGTTAAAAGTCTATTGGAATAAATAATTTTTTTTTTTTTTGGTGTATCCCATCTTTGATAAAATTTATTTCAAGATGCCCTTAACTTCCATTCCGGCCAACTGCTTTCCACATCTACAGTGTTGCCGCCAGGGGTGGAGGGGGGCAGAGAATGATAACTCCACAAAAAATATAATTAAAACCTTGTGGAAGAAGGAGGAATAGGTTAAGAAAACTGCATATTAGAACTGACCATCAGCAGTCTAATGCAGCAGCTGTTAGTAAGGATGTATTTGGAGAGTTAAATTGTTTGATCTGGCGGTTGAGCCTTCGACAACCACCTTTATTTATTTATCAAGAAGTATTTTGTATAAATGTGATTAATTTGGCTATGTTGATGAAATGCAGAACTTTAGAATTGAGTTGTGAACCTTGTTCCTTAAGACGCGATAAAAAAGAGCAGGACTAAAATAAAGAGTGGGTGAAAATATCAAACAGCATTTTATTAGAAATATCTTGGACCGCCCAAATTGTAACGTGGACAACATCGTAAATCAATCTGCTATGCGAGTAATATTTGAATTCTTTTAATTCAATTCTCCCAGCCTTTTTCAATCCACGACTGGGGCGGGGGTGGCTCAGTCGGTAGCGCGCCAGGCTCGTAATCTGTAGTTCCCAGGTCGAGTCCCAGCTGGGTCAGCGTTGAGATTTATCTCCGCAAAATTCCCCGCCCTGCCCACGGTCAGTATGGGACACCGATGGGCTTGGAAAGGCCGCCTTCCGTCGGATGGGACGTTAAGCCGTGGCCCTGTGTGCGGGAGAGCCATACCCTGTGCACGTTAAAGAACACGCTTGATGGCCTTGACGGGAGGCTACCATCTGTCTCCCAACAGCTTTTCCAGTGGGTCCCCTCCCTCAACCTTCTCTGAGCCTTCGGGGTCCATGTGACCTGGCCATTTAGCCCATGGTGTGCAAAAAAGTGCCGCTCAGAGGTAAAACAACCCAACCCAATCCACGACTCATTTTTGAGCATCCAAAATTATCGCCACACCAAGAAAAACAAAACATGTATAGCTATTTTTTTTAAAAAAACAATCTGTTCTTTTAATAGTTAACAATATTATCAGCTATTATTTTACACTCAATGACTTTGTTTTTATATATTCACCTGAGACGACCGAATTTACAATGAAGGGAACAAGTTGATGAAATTTTTGCATAAATATTTTGTGCAGCACACCTGAAACTTTTCCACGCCACACTTGGTTTGATTCACATTTTCCATTTCCTTGTATATACGAAATCTTGAGTATTTTGCATATATGAGGAAATGAAATGTTTGGTGTTCCAAATGGTCTGTGGTGTTACCTCCCTAGTAGAGCATAAGTGTACTATTAGATATGTGACTTTGTACATTATAGATTGATCTACAATGCGGGCCTCTTTGAAGAACCATATTGAGCATTAGTCAGTGTTCTGATGTAACTGGGGACCAAATTACCATACAATTAAAAAAAATTATACTGGAGCCTGAAAGAACTATTTATTCACCCAATGTCCGTAGGGAAAGGTTTGGCTCAGTAGCATTCCAGACTCTTAATTGTTTTCCAGGTTTGAGGCCAGAACTGCGCCTGTATTGAGAATTTCCTCTGCTAACCCCCATTCCGTTTTAGGTGAGAAAGGGTGTACAACATTGGGCTTGGAAAGGCCACTGTTCATCACATGTAAATTAAGCCTATGCCACTGGACATATTAAAGACTGCTGGAATGCCTTGGTAAGGGGCTACAAATCTGTCTCCTAAAAGTTGCCGTTAGCTCTTGTGACCTGGCCATTAAGCGCATTGTGTCCAAAATGAAAGTACTGCTCAGAGGTAAAACAACTACAACTCTAAGTCACAAAGTCTTTGAATATACCCAGATTCTTTGTGTGTGAACTAAAACAGTAAACATTGATGCTTTGAGTAAAAAAAAAAATCCCTTTTTTAAACAGGTTCCATAAAGGTGCTCTGACTGACATAATGGAAGCCATACACTTGGCCCCCCAGAACCATGAAATGCGAAAAGTGCTCCTGCGTTTGAGGGATGAGATCTCTGCAGCAGCCAACAAAGAATCTCCCTGTGATAGTTCAATAACTGATGGCTTTGGCAACAGGTGAGCTGTTTTTATGTTTCAGAAGATTACCCCAAGATGTAATATGAATTAATGATTGTAACAAGCCTGCATCTAAAAAAAAATAAAGGAAAGGGCCAAGTGAAAGAGGAGGACCAAGATTGAATCAGAACTCAGTTCTGTTATAAAAATTTACCTGGTATAAAAAAGTGGTCTTTAAAAACTTTCCTGAAAATTTCATGTAATCTGGCCTGTATCTAGAACAAAACAGTGGGATAAATGATCTGAGTGAAAGTGTGCATGTGGTAAAGGCGAGGGCAAGATCGCACATGATTTAACCATTACCTATGCTGTTTTAGTATATATATTTTTTTCCTTTTTAGTGGTTCTCAAAATCTCTTTAAAAAAAAAAATGTGTTGTATATGTTTGATATTTTTTCACCTTTGTTATACAGCATCCTCAAAGGGAGTATACCATTCCTCCCCACGGATCAAACCCTGGATGTCAGATATATATATATATCTATGTTTCTTATTTTTTCACTTTCATTCTGGCTGTTACCATTTTCAAAGTGGGAAAGGCATGCCAGATCCTGTCCTGGACTGAAATATAACATGTAGCAACTAATTAATAGTTTACAACATGCTGAATTCATTTTTCATGTTTAACTAGAACGAGAGTGTTTCAGGCAATACTATGCCAATATCATATTCTGTAGTCCCCAAGTTTCCAATTCCTAACTGTCCAAACATTGAAATTTATCTCCACGAAATTCCACTCTACTTTCAGTGAAAAAGGGGATACCACTGGATATAGAAATGCCACCATCTGGCAGGTGGTATGTTACACCTTATGTGCAACATACATTGCTATGGTATACATGACCCCATATACACACACCGGCCACTGAATTAGAAACTTTTATTCAATACTGACTTGGATCTCTTTTAGCCTGAATTACAGCACGTATGCCATTTGGCATAGATTCCACAAAGTGTTGGAGTGCCTTTACATCTTCAGCATACCAGACATTCACCAGACAGTCCTTTAACTGGTTCAGATTTAAGGAAGAGGACTTTGCTCCTTGATCCGTTTTTCTAACATGTTCCATACATTCTCAATGGAGAGTACCATTCTGAAAATGTGATCCAGGCTTTGTGGTGGCCAGGGAAGATGGTGGAAGCCACTCTCATGCTTGCTGAACCATTGCTGAACACATCTTATGCGATGGGCATTAGCATTGTCATCCATGAAACAGCTGTTACCTGCTGGATAAAAAGTCATGGACTAGATTGACAACAATGTTCAGATAATCCATGAAGGACACCCAACCTTCCAGCAATATAAGGGGACCCGTTCTGTACCAACAGAGCATACCCCATACCATGATACCACCTCCAGAACCTTGAGTTGTGTTTTACAAGGGGCTCCCACCAAACTCTCTGCCTTACTGTCAGTACACAAGGTGTACCGCAACTCGTCGGACCACGACTTTTTTCCATTCTTCCATTGTCTAGTCACAGTGTTCCTGACACCACTGTAGAAGAACTTTCCGGTTCTTTGCAGGAATCAGTGGTTTCCATATAGGCATCTGATTGCTAATACTGCTCCTCTTCAATTCCCTGTGGTCAGGTTATATGGGTCAGGAACAACCTTCATTGAATGCTTCAGTCAATTGATGCACACAGGAAGTCCTATTTCTCCACACAAGCCTTCTCAGATGACAGCAATCTCATTCCTGACAGATTGTCACTGTGCCACACTTATGCTTCTTAAACAAGCAATGTAGGTTATTTTTCCACTGGCTAAAAATCCAAGATATCTCACCTTTTGAGAAACCAATCAGCTCTGCTGTTTTTAAAATTGTCACTCCAGCCAGATGGGCACTCACAATAAGCTCTTTACCGAACCCCGAAAGGTCCTTTGTTTGCCCCATTGTGATCAACACTACTGACAATTATTGATGAGCAGCAGTCTTCAATAGTTGCCTAGATCAAGTGACCACGTATTTTGCATATATGCTGTGCAAGTGACATTTATGTACATCTGCATAAAGGTTTCTAATTCAGTAGCTGGTGTGTGTATAACAGAGCCTTACCCTGTGTACGTTAAAGAACATTTGGATGGCTTTGATGGGAGATTAAATCTCGGCAGTTGGCCCCTTTTCCTCTACCTACCTCTGAGCAGCATATTTTTGTAATTCTGTTCATATTGGGGATTCCTTAGAAAATATGTGATATTGAAACTGTCAAGTTTTGGGTACTGCTGAGGAATAAGCAGAATTTGTACTTCAGTATGCCATGAAAATCTCAATGCTGGGCACAGTTGGGACTCAAACCTGGAAAGGTGAAATAATATAAACATTATTTATTAACTGTTATCAGAGTGTCTGAAGAAAACTGTAAAGCAATATCACAATATTATAATACAAATCTAAGTTACTATTACATAGCACACATAGAACTGGAATAAAAGTTTGCATCCTTCATATCATTTGCTATAAACAGGGCTGCCTACAGTCATTTATAATACAAAGAGTAGGGGCGGGGGTGGCTCAGTCGGTAGCATACCAGGCTCGTAATCTGTAGTTCCCAGCTGGGTCCGCAAAATTCCCTGCTCTGCCCACGGTCAGTAGGGGACACCGACGGGCTTGGAAAGGCCGTCGTCCGTCGGATGGGACGTTAAGCCGTGGACCCTTGTGCGGGAGAGACATACCCTGTGCACGTTAAAGAACACGCTGGATGGCCTTGACAGGAGGCTACCATCTGTCTCCCAACAGCTGTTCCAGTGGGTCCCCTCCCCCAACCTTACCTGAGCCTTTGGGGTCCATGTGACTTGGCCATTTAGCCCATGGTGTGCAAAAAAGTGCCGCTAAGAGGTAAAACAACCCAATAATACAAAGAGCACAAACGAGGGAACCACATGAATGTTGAAGTATTTGAAAAGGCCTAATGCCCCTTTTTTTTAAAGGGGGAGGGGATCTATTGATTAAATCTATGCAAACAAACAGGAATTTAAATTCTCAGCTTATATGATTAGATTTAATTATATAGTTATAAATGATTACTTTCAGTGCTGATCTCAAGAGTATGGGTGGCCATGCTCTTCATCTTGAAGTTTTTCATTTTGATGGTGACAGTAATGGGGGAAAATTTTGTGCAAAGAAATGTAAAAAAGTTTTTAAAATTGTTGAGAAAATTTATAAACTTGGCGAACTAATATTTTTGAAACAGCTGTGAGATCATCTTCTAATTCATGACTTATTTTACCATCAACATGCTTTTCATTGAGTCATCGTACACTTGGATACCTATTTCATAGAATTCCTTCAGCTACTGTCAAATCAATCACACAAATTATCAACTGCATTTCAGTATTCAACCGGAAGCAGCAGCTCTTGAGACACTTCTTCAGAGACCAGTGTGATTTTCATATCTTTAGGGAACAATCTGGATGGTATAGTTTCTTCAACAGAGGAAGTTCTTCAACCCCTTCCATCACATTCTACATAGCATAGCCTTGATGATGTGGCTATGTGTGGATGTGCATTGTCATGAGGAAGGAGAATTCCACCTGTGACTTTTATGAACACTTACTCTTAACAGTTGTGTGTAGACTTGCTGTTGTGTTGAGCACACAAACAAGTGCACATACAGCCTACATCAAATAATAAATTAAGTCAGTAGGGGAGGTGACCACATAGGTCCAAAGTTATAGGGCTCAACAAGCTCAGTGTAAGGGTAATCTGGATATTCCCGATCATTTGATTATCTTTAGCATGCTTTTAGAAGCATAGTGCAATGATTTTGAATATGAATTAATAACCTAAGCTTCTATATCAAACTTGATCTTTAATCACACATCCTATGCTGGGGAAAAGGCCCATAGCTAAGAACATCCACAGCTATCACTGCATGCATCCTGAAATGAATACTGGATTACAGTCCTCTTTATCTACAAAATAAGATATCATTGCATGTTGATCTTGTTTGAATGGATTTGAAACCTCATATGCTGTAGTTTATGAACTAGTACAGCTCAAACAGCTGTTTATCTGCTCGTTGGTACATTGCCCGACTCACTGCTCTACACTGTTAATGGTTTTAGGGCATGGGATGAAAACATATTTGTGAACAAAATCCAGTTTCTATTGAATTTCTCATATTGAGATGAAAATAGAGGGTGAAAATATTAAAGCAAATTCAGAAAATACTTGCTTACATACATATTTTACATTTTAATGTATTGAAAAGATATTGCTTGCAATGTAAACAATTTAAAACCTTGTCTATTTCTGTTTCAGCTCTGTTGGTTTACATAAGACAGCCACTGGCTCAACAGAAACCATCGACCAATTGTGCAGCATGACTCTTGACCTGGTGGCTGATCTTTCTCGCTACAAGGACAAGATGCAAGACAGTGGGTGTGAAAGTGTGCCTTAGCAAGAGAAAACCTTCTAGTCCTATGGTTTTGAACATTTCAGCTTTTAATGGTTATGGCAAGCAAAATGATGTTGTGCTAACGAGGGAGTTAGCTTCATGTGACTGCTGCTTTATAACTCAATTTAGCAGGGCTTTGCTTTTGCATCTTCAAGCCATTGCAGTTTCAGAAGAATCACCTCTACTCAAATGCAGTGTGGAGAGTAAGACTGAATTGTGATGAACCATGGTTGCAGATAGCTAGTTCTTCCTTTCCTACGTTGGATTATATACCACTTGAGTAGAATGCCTGCATTGAAGCTGTATTTATTGTTGTTGTTCCATTAAAGACAATCGTGCAACAGCATTGTGTTGGGACACTATGCAAATGGCAGTGTGGTGCTGTTATCTGTGCTTCACAGCAAAGTGGTTTTGATTTCAAGCATTGCACGCATATTAGGACTCTGCTCCAAAAATTTTATAGTTTAGTTTAAGATATTTTCCAAAAAAGATCTGATGTATCACAATGACACTAATATTACTAATATAATTTTTAAGGAAGTTAATGTGAGAAAGCATTTCGTTTTAATACTGGATACATTTTTCACCATTCATTATTTCAAAATCACATTAATACAACACTTCTGAAACTATTGTACATTTAAAAGCAAGGATTTGTGTTGATAAAAATGTTTTTATTGATTTATTGAACCCATTTCTGTCAGTAACTGAATGAGGTACCAAAGGCTACGAATTTGCCATAAATTATATCCTTATATGTCACTAAAAATTCCAGGTATAATTCTGGTCAGAATCAAAAATTTTTCAATTTTCTACATATAAGTAAAAAACATTGTTTTTCTGGAATATATTGAGTGCAAAGTGGCATAATTAATAATGCTAAACTCATATACATGATATTCACATTTCAATATTACAAGAAATTTTCTTTACTACCCTCTATGAGAAAACTGAAATGCTGCTACCATCAGATAGTATTCCAGTCATGACTTTCATGTGTATGAAAGCATACCCAGTGAATATAAAATGCTTTTGGATGATGCAATTAAAATCCCCCAAACATTCCATTTTGCTAGTGAATCTCTTTTCACAATCCAATTTTTGGGGCGGGGGTGGCTCAGTCGGTAGCGAGCCAGGCTCGTAATCTGTAGTTCCCAGGTTCGAGTCCCAGCTGGGTCAGCATTGAGATTTATCTCCGCAAAATTCCCCGCCCTGCCCACGGTCAGTAGGGGACACCGATGGGCTTAGAAAGGCCGCCGTCCATCGGATGGGACATTAAGCCGTAGCCCCGTGTGCGGGAGAGCAAATACCCTGTGCACGTTAAAGAACACACTGAATGGCCTTGACGGGAGGCTACCATCTGTCTCCCAACAGCTGTTCGTGGGTCCCCTCCTCCAACCTTCTCTGAGCCTTCGGGGTCCATGTGACCTGGCCATTTAGCCCATGGTGTGCAAAAAAGTGCCGCTCAGAGGTAAAACAACCCAACCCAACACAATCCAATTCTGAGCCTTGAGATCCTTGTGAGTTGACTATTTAGCTCATTGTGAAGCAGAAAAGTAGCAGTGAAGATTAAAAGAACACAGTCGAAAATATATGTAAAATCTGGATCTGAACATTTATAAAAAAATTCTACAACAAAGGGGTAGAAGACAACAAGCAGTGATTTAATTACACAAAACTCTTCCTCACATCCATTGGAATAATTTGAATTTGGTAGCATTCCTTGTGATATATTTTTTTTATCAAATTTTGACAGTTGCTGCTCATATGATTGATAGAATTTCATTTAAACAATCCCAGGTAAATAATTATATTCTATTCCTATTACCTTTTTGTATGTCAATATTTATAACTAACTAGTATTTGGCATTGGGATATGACAAAATATCTTCATTTTTACCAAATTTCCACCTTATCACCTGAATTTAGGAGTGATGAGATTCACTGTAAGTTCTATGTCAAATAATGTAGAGGGTGAAATAATTATATAAAAATTTCCTGCATCTCCCTCTGGGGTGGGGGTGGCTCAGTCGGTAGCGCGCCAGGCTCGTAATCTGTAGTTCCCAGGTTCGAGTCCCAGCTTTGTCAGCGTTGAGATTTATCTCTGCAAAATTCCCCACCCTGCCCATGGTCAGTAGGGGACACTGATGGGCTTGGAAAGGCCGTCGTATGGGACGTTAAGCCGTGGGCCCGTGTGCGGGAGAGCCATACCCTGTACACGTTAAAGAACACGCTGGATGGTCTTGACGGGAGGCTACCATCTGCCTCCCACAGCTGCTCCAGTGGGTCCCCTCCCCCAACCTTCTCTGAGCCTTCGGGGTCTATGTGACTTGGCCATTTAGCCCATGGTGTGCAAAAAAGTGCCGCTCAGAGGTAATAGAACTCAACCCATCTCCCTCTTTCCCTGAAAAGAGAAGTTAGTAAAAATGCAGTGAATTATCATCAACACTTTAGGTACCAATCATAATGTTATTATCTAATGATGTGTGAGAAGCAAAGTAAATTATATAGAACATACTCCCATCCTCTTTTTCTCTTTCCCTGAAAAGTGGTGGAGTTTTTTTATGTGTGTGACAAATTTCCCCACTAAAAAGCCATAAATCATGTTATTTTTATTTATAACATTGTACAATTTACTATGGAATATATGGATAATGCATCAAAAATATAAAAAAAAAGCAATTCACAACACTCAATCAAAAAATTTAATAGTTATCTCTGATTAAAAATTGCATTTTTGCTTTGAAGGTCACTTTACAGATAACATATTGCCTATTCTGAATTAGTTTTCTATAATAAAAATTGTATGAAAGAGATGCATTATTATTGGACTGGAGTATGAAAATGGAGTATAAAAAAACCCTCACTTTTGTAATTATATCTGATACAATTGACAAAATAACTTTTTAATAAACTCGATGATTTTTTAAAATTTCTAAATCTGCACAAAATCAAACGTTTGGATTTCATAATACAAACAGGGCCATATTTCCTTTAGCATGTTACATAAAAGGTAGTGCCAGCATTTAAGTGTTACAGTTTATTTAAGGTAGAAACAAAATTATGTCCTTTTCCATTCTTAGAAGAAGCAAAAAAAAATTAACTGCAAATATCATTGTTAGAAATGACTATAAAAAACGTATTTTTAAATGAATTTTTTTTCAGTATAGCTTTACATTCCCATAACATGGAATGTTACAATACTTTTGATAATTTTAATATCATTTGTTCAATCCCAGAGCAAAAGATAAGTGAGAAAGAAAACTTTTTAAATAGAAAAATTATTTTTAAATGTTCCTGCATATTTAAGATTTTAAATTGTGATATATATATATACTAATTTATTACATTAATTTTTACACTATTTGATAACAAAACTGTATTACTTATCAAAATTCCCATATCCATTTTGATTATATTATCTCCTTTGCTCTTGGTTGCTGAAGTAAATCAAAATACTTTATGAGCAGTATGACCATAAGGGCGCACTAACGTTTTGTGTGCCTAGGGATGCATGAAGTTTAAATCCAGCCCTGAACATAAAATATTAATATTAAAAATAATACAAACCCAAAGTGTACTGAAACTAATGTAGAGAAGTGTACTGAAACTAATACTAAGAATTGGATGCATATATAAAAAATATTAGCGAGTTTTGAAGTATTAGAAATCTTTTAGGTTATTCAGGAACTTAAAAGTCACTCAAATTGTAAAAAAAAAAACGTTTATTCCTGTTAATAATGCAAGTTTAAATAATACTTATACAGAATGATCTTTTTTGAATAAACTTCATACAAATATATTAAGAAAAAATATTTTTTATTAGTGATCAGTTCTGTGAAAGCTGGTGACTGATGTACAGGTTATAACAGACACAAAAAATCCAAACCCTAATAGCTGCAGTTTCACTGCAAGCCAATGTGATATTACTGCACCAATGAGGCTGTATAATTACCAATAGAAGGGTATGTACTAACACCTTAATACAAGGAGATTCACATACCACAAAACTGCAAATCAAAATTCATGATATTCCACTTATGCTAATAATAATGTAACAAAACTGTCACAGGTAAAGGAAACAATTATAGGAATATACAAATTAAGTCGTACTGACAGTGGTTGCAGAGTGAACATTATGCTTCAAACCCTACTTCTGAAAACATTGCTATGAGCAGTTATCTAGAAAACGAAACGTTCTGTCCGTTATAACCATTTGCGAGAAAAACGGACAAAGTGATTGAAGACAATAATACTCAGCAGATATTGTTAGGCATAAAATTCAGTAAAAGCAAAAAAATGTGAAGTGTATCAGTGCACAGAACTTGAATGGTTCGCTATGAAATTATAACAAGACTGCTGGCATCTGAACATTCCAGGATTATTCCACTGTTGTTTGTTACCAAGGTTAAATTTATTTTTATATAAAGTAAGCGTTTGTTGGTGTATCTGTACATAATACAAAACTTGAAGAGCTATGTAAGTTTCATGTTTAGTTTGACTGTGATTAGAAATGTCTCTAGCATTAAAATAATAGGCTTAAGAGGTAACCATAAAACATGAAGTCTGATGGCTGGGAACCTCTTACGTTGTTGCCGTAATAAGCCTTGTAACTCTTGTAAATGTTATAAGACTGTGTCTCAGTAGTGTACAGAATGTTATGAGTTGTGTAATGTTTTAATTAAATGTATCAACTAAGTTAGTCGGATTTATTTTGACTTTTTGGTAGCCAACCTAATGTTAAAAAATGACAAAAAAAATCCAACAAAACTGGAATCTTTCAATAAAATTTTATTTTGAATCCGTCATTTGAATTCGTTTCCGACTCCGTATACACACATCAGATAATATACACTGGTGATATTAATTAATAACTGCGCATTCTACACCTAATGCTTAAGAGTAATGCAGAAATATGCCCCTTTGCAACTTGAACAAATATAAAAAAATATAAAGGATGCAGCAAACTATTTATTACATAATACGCGTATTCTAGAAAATATAAATACTAGATTCTGTAGCTTCGTGCTGTTCTTATAGTCTTGCACCTAAGCAAGAGGTTTCAGAGTAAGGTTCAGCCCACCCATGGAAGCTCTAGGACAAATTTAAGTGACATACCTACAGTCTAAATTCTGGAGGAAAGAGGGATTTCTGTTTATTTAGTAGAATATCTTTTTGTTTCGAAACTTTTCACCTTCTAAAATATAGATGTAGTCGATAAATTTTTTTGTACCCAAAAACAAAGATTTTCAAGCAAGCCAATGCAAACTTAATGGAGAGTTATTATATTCTTAAAGAGCAGCAGGAAAAATACTTAAAAATAAATTAAAAAATCTAAAAATTGTTTACTTCAAAGGATGATAGGGCGCCGACAATCTTGTTGACTAGGTAAATCGGAGCCCTATCATCCTTTAAAGTGAAAACGAATTCAGTGACCAATTGCACCATTAATATGTTTTAGGTTTACTTTCCCTTATTTTTGGGGGGCGCATATATGAAGATAGATTTCTTTAAATTTATTTATATTTTTTACTTTGTCACTGAAAATACCTACCTTCAGAAACTTTCGACTCAAACATAGATCATATTTTTCCTCCCCCTGTTTTTGAGGAAGTCACAACCTTTAGAGATATAACTCGCTAAAATACATCCCCTCGAAAATACGCCCCATTTTTGGGCGTATTTTTGACAACCCTCGATGGTAGGTGACAAAAGTCTAAATAGTCTACGACGGTCCTCGGATATGAGTTTTCATTTGACCCTAACCAGAAATTATAGGCCCTCGCGTTCGAATGATAAAATGGAATGGTCGTTTTCATATTTCCCGTTTTTTTAGAGGAGGCGAAAGAGGGGAATGAGTTTTAATCTATAACATTTCCCATGTCACAAGTTTCGAGTCCCAGCTGGGTCAGCGTTAAGATTTATCTCCGCAAAATTTCCCGTCCTGCCCACGGTCAGTAGGGGACACCGATGGGCTTGGAAAGGCCTCCGTCCGTCGGATGGGACGTTAAGCCGTGGTCCTGTGTGCGGGAGAGCCATACCCTGTGCACGTTGAAGAACACACTGGATGGCCTTGACGGGAGGCTACCATCTGTCTCCCAACAGCTGTTCCAGTGGGTCCCCTCCCCCAACCTTCTCTGAGCCTTCGGGGTCAATGTGACCTGGCCATTTAGCCCATGGTGTGCAAAAAAGTGCCGCTCAGAGGTAAAACAACCCAACCCATGTCACAAGCTTTCATTTGACGCACAGCTTGCTACTTCCGGCTCTCGCTTTCCGAAGATATAGCAGAACAATTGTTTTCATATTTCCCTTTTTTAAACGGGAGAGAAGGAGGAAGGAGATGGAAATTTTTTAACTTTTAGCATTCCCAATGTAACAAGCTTTAATTTGATGCATAGTTCGTTATCTTCAGCCCTCGCTTTCCGAAGATATGGCAGAACAATCATTTTCATATTTCGTCTTTTTTTAAGGGCGGGAGAGAAATCACGGGAGCTCAATTTTTTTTTTTTTTTTTAAAATAGCTTATGACACTCCAGGAGTCCTAGGGGCGGGGGTGGCTCAGTCGGTAGCGCGCCAGGCTCGTAATCTGTAGTTCCCAGGTTCGAGTCCCAGCTGGGTCAGCATTGAGATTTATCTCCGCAAAATTCCCCACCCTGCCCACGGTCAGTAGGGGACACTGATGGGCTTGGAAAGGCCGTCGTATGGGACGTTAAGCCGTGGGCCCGTGTGCGGGAGAGCCATACCCTGTGCACGTTAAAGAACACGCTGGATGGCCTTGACGGGAGGCTACCATCTGTCTCCCAACAGCTGTTCCAGTGGGTCCCCTCCCCCCAACCTTCTCTGAGCCTTCCGGGTCCATCTGACCTGGCCATTTAGCCCATGGTGTGCAAAAAAGTGCCGCTCAGAGGTAAAACAACCCAACCAAACCGGGAGTCCTAAGCTTTCATTTGATACACAAATCATTAAATTTGTCGTTCGCGTTCGAAGAATATGATGGAACAACTGTTTTGGCAAACCAACAAATGACCGAAAAGAAATATAAAAGATAGGTAAAAACAATATATTTCTAATAAGTAATAAATTAAAAAACAAAAATATGCATTTTTAATCACTACTATGAATTGATAAAATCATTTAGTTTTGCACCTAAAAATATTTGGCCAACAAAATTGGAATTTCTTTAATACATACAGTGTTATTGGAAGCTGAATAATTGGAAGCTGAATAATTCAACAACAGGGTTTACTGCTCTTTTAACGGTAGAAATCAATTTACGGAAGGATTGCATAAGGCGAAGAGTAAATTATATTTACCAAACAAATTATTTATTTCTTGAAACCAAAAAATCAATATGTACAGTATACTATAACAATTTGTACAGTATACACATAAAATTAAAATATCTCTATTTTTATACATAACCAAGTAAATACTAGTTCAGCTTTTTTGGTATACCATCAAAATCCTATAAACACAACTTTTTCAAAAACTTTCCGTTTTCTATCAAACAGAAAATTGCTTGTAGGTCTGGTTTTGTTCCACTTTGACCGGTTAACTGGTTGTTTGTTTAACAGCCTTGTAACGGATAACAAACATGCTGCAGATCATACGGCAAAGAGATGGCAGAAAATATAACCACGTATTTCTCTACCATAAGCCATTAAATATATCTACTTCAGCCGTTGAAGCTCAGGTAAAGGGCTCGACATGTACACCTCGTAACAATATATCAAGTTTTTTCTCATTACTGAGGGGCGGGGGTGGCTCAGTCGGTAGCGCGCCAGGCTCATAATCTGCAGTTCCCAGATTCGAGTCCCAGCTGGGACGTTAAGCCGTGGGTCGTGTGCCGGAGAGCACATACCCTGTGCACGTGAAAGAACACGCTTGACGGGAGGCTACCATCTGTCTCCCAACAGCCGTTCCAGTGGGTCCCCTCTCCCAACCTTCTCTGAGCCTTCGGGGTCCTTGTGACCTGGCCATTTAGCCCATTGTGTGCAAAAAAGTGCCGCTCAGAGGTAAAACAACCAACCCACCTCATTGCTGAGAAATCTGTCGAAATTGCGATAATTTTCTTCACTTAAGGTGTATCATCTTCAATGACTAACTGTCCATTTCTTACGATCTTCAGTCCATTTCTTACGATTTTAAGTTTAAAAAATGTTCTTGCGTGCAGTCCAGTATTTATATGTAATAAATTCGTGAATGCCGCAGAATGAAAGTTATATTTAAAAAATACTTGAAAAGCACTCAACACAAACGTGTTAATCGCAAGGTTTTACGTCTTTAGTTTTCATATCTATATATAATCTTTAGTTTTCATATAGTAACGATTTAATTAAATGTCTCTCAGAAACAATAATGATGTCATACTTGAGTTACACGTAACATCTAACGCGCCAATTATACAAAAATTATTTTAAAAAAATTCTTGCTCCTCCTGAAGTCCTCGTTTGTTATATGTATTGTTACGGATTTTTAGCTGCATTTGAATTTTTGACAACCAAGCGTGAATTTGTAACAAATAAACAAAGTGTAAATGAACTGATTTAATAATTAAGGCAATAAGCCTACATAAATCATAAACAAATTTCAGTACCAGTCACACTAAATACCAATATGCTATTCATCTGTATTAAAATGATCCTGACGATCAGAATTACTAAACTAACCGATAAATCAATAACATTTGAAAACCCATTTACAAATAAATGGTGGAACATTTATCAGATTCCTTACCAGTTGTTACACATAAGAAATGAAATAAAGGGCGCTCTCTATACTGATATAGATGCACAGTCCTTTTTACTACCAAATAAAACTTCTTTACCACCATAAATCGACAATTCTTTTATCACTTCCGGCCCACACCAAGGGAAAACTTTACGCTATTTTCAACTGTATTATTCTGCTCTTAACTCAATCGTGTTCCAATACATTTATGACGTAATTTTTCACTATGTGCGATATCTCGTGTCTCGTAGTAAGCGATCATGCTTTCATTGTTGCACGTTCACAGTCCGATTCAACATATACACCGAAGAGCCAAAACATGACCAACGCATCTTTATGCAAATCGAAGCAACTGCAGGTAAACGATGGCGCGTGTGAAGGCAGCGGACTTAACTTAGTTTGACAAAGGCCAAATTGTAATGCCAGACGACTGGGGTCGAAACATTTCTGAGATGACAAGGCTTGTGGGATGCTCACGGTCAGCCGTGGTTAGTACTTTCGAAAAGAGGTCCTAGGAGGGAAAAACCACGAACTGCTGGTATGGTGTGGGCCGACCATGGCTTATCGATGCTAGAGGTCAGCGATGGCTGTCCCATATGGTACGAGCCAACAGAAGGGTACTGTGGTGCAACTCGCCAGTAATTTGAATGCTGGTGACGGGAGTAATGTGTCACAACACACAGTACATCGAATCCTGCTGAAAATGGGGCTGCATAGTTACAGGCTGCTCTGAGTGCCCATGCTAACCTCAGTTCACTGTCGAAAGAGCCTACAATGGGCAGGCGAGCATAAAAACAACCTTGAATGATTGGAAGTCGTCTGGTCCGATGAACCTCGTTTCCTGTTGCACCATGTGGACGGCTGGGTACATGTACGTCGTTTACCTGGGAAAGTGTTGGCACCAGGATGCACCTTGTGATGAAAACAAGACAATGGAGGAAGTATAATGCTTTGGGCAATGTTCTTCTGGAAAACCTTGGGTCCAGTCATTCGTGTGCAGGAAACTATAACATCTCCTCCTACCTAAACATCATTGCAGACCAGGTAATCCTTTCATGGCAATGGTTATCCCTCTAAGAGTGCCTTCTTTCAGAAGGATAATGCGCCATGCCACACTACTTGGATTGTTCGAGAATGGTTCGTAGAACATGAGGAAGACTTCCAGGTACTGGCCTGGCCTCCAAATTCTCCAGACCTCAATCGAGCATCTGTGATTTGTGTTGAAACAGCATATCCGATCTGTAGCGGCTCAATCACGTGAATTACAAGAGTTAAAGGATCTGCTGGTAACAGGTTGGTACCAGACCCCTTTAGAAATCTTGTAGCGTCCATGCATGGCCAGGTAAGAGCTGTTTTTGTGGCACGTGGAGGGCCAACATCATATTAGGTAGGTGATCATAATGTTTTGGCTCCTTGGTGTATATAAGTATTTATTTTAATTCGTATTAAGCAGCATTATTACACCTAACATTTCAATTAAAATTCTATAACTTTCGATTAAAGAAATTTACTTCTTATTTTAACAAGTAGCTCTCGCGAGCAGGGACGTATCGAAATAATTATGATCGGGAGGGGGGAGAACACTGAAATTTTCCAACCAGTAAATCAAATTTTGTAAACTGAGAAAATAAGTACTAGGCCTATCTAAGCGGGAGGTAAGGCTCAGGGGCGTACCTGGGGATGGGTGCCCCCCCCCCCGAAAATGCGGTCGTCTTATACGAAATATATGTGTCCACCTGCTTTGAAATCCAAAACAGGTGTTTATAATTTTATTGTAGGACATGTTAGTTATTTTGCTGTTTGGTTTATTCTGGAAACTATAAGTTACAGTTTAGGATACGTCCTTTCCCAGTTAACGGACTTCACGACAATGCTCCTCTGCATTCTAGCCACCCCTAGTGGCTTACTAATTTCTTTCCCTTCTACTAGTTCGGAATCATAGATTTATTTATACTAGTAGCGTACTGGTAAAAATACAAATGGTCATACCTGTTCAACGCTATCAAAACATGGCCAACGCATTTAGAATTTGGTTATTTTGCACTTTGTTAACTGGGTAAAGATTAAACTGGAACCTTTAGTTTTCACAGTAACCCAAACTGCAAAATAATCGGTTATATTGCCCGGCAACTTAAAATAGCTATATAAAATAACTATAAAAATTTTTTCCGTATAGAATTTCGTTTTCAAATTCCCTGTCTGGTGGAATATTCAGTAATCGAAAAACCTATTTAAGTGTTATTCTCAGAAATGCCCCCCCCCCCCCCTCCCGAAACCAAAGTCTTGAACCAAAGTTGAACCAAAATTCGCCCCACCCGTTCGAACTAAATCCTGGGTACGTGGTTTACTCCTTCAAAATGCTGGTAAAGGTAATAGAAGCAAAAACTTAGTAACTTATGAATTTTTCACGCCTATTTTACAGATCTTTAAAACAGAGGGGAAATTATTATGTACAGGGAAAAATGTTGCCCCCCTTTGCTTTTTTTTTTGCACGACTGTTTCTTGCCTTCCGTAGATCTAGATCGGTAAATGATTATCAGAGTACCAGGTACTTGGGTACCCCTAACCTCTTCCATCTGAACATGTGCCTAGTTGGCATCAGTGTAAACACAAATAAACATTTAAACCACCAGTGGTGGGCCCCGAAGGGCATTAAAAATCAATATAAAAGTAGTAAGGATGCACAGGGGACCTAAAATGGATGACTATCTTTGCTGAAAGCCATCATTTTAGGCCTCTTGTAACTATTCATGACTTCATGGTTGTGGTCAAGCAAGCAGGATATGATTTCATGTGGATTGCTTTGAACTGACTCAAAAAAGCCACGTGAAAGAAATTTAATATAAGAGTAAATATAGTCGATGCCCAGATCTTTATGGATTTGTCTGTTACAAACCATGGGGCATCAACCGCACATTTCAAGATCTTGTTCTGCAAGACCTGAATCTTGTGGATATTGGTGGGAGTAGTGTTCGCCCAAATAGGGGAAGCATATATGATGGGACGTATGACCATGTCGTATAGCAAAAGCTTGTGGTCAATGGACAAGACGGAATTTCGTCTGAGAAGAGGTCCCAGCTGACATCTGACGGTGTTCACCTTAGTGATGATCCCTTGAATGTGGGGATCCCATTTGAGTTTCTTATGCAAGGTGACTCCAAGGTATTTCACAGTATCTTGCCATCTAATGCCTTCATTCACAAAGAGTAAGGTTTGAGGGTTATTAATCCTCCTGCCACTAAAGAGTATGGCGTTACTCTTATCTGTGTTTATTTTCATCTTCCAGTTGTCGTACCATGAGTCTAACTCATTCAAGCAATTTTGAAGTCTTCTTATTGCATACTAAACTCCCAAGGAAGGGGAGATGAGTGCAATATCATCATCATACTGAGCAATGACAATCCGGTCAAAAGAAGGAATGTCAAAAAGGTACAATGAGAAGATAGTGGGGCCTAGGAGAGAGCCTTGTGGGACTCTAGCGGCCACCACTCTCTTTGTGGAAATAGAGGATTTAATATGAACCTGGAAGGTTCTATCTGAAAGATAAGATTGAAGGATAAGGGTAAGGCCCGAAGGAATTCCAATCGTGATCAGTTTATAGATGAGGTCATCCATCCAGACATGGTCAAAAGCTTTTGCCACGTCCAGAAAGACGGCAGCAACAGTTTCTTTTTTATTGAGTGCCTCAGCAATATTCTCCACTACCCTGAGGACTTGATGCTGAGTTGATCTTTTTCGTCTGAATCCGAATTGTGACTCAGGTAGAATAGGGTGATTTGAAAGGAATTCATCCAGTCGATTGAGCAGAATTCGCTCAAACAACTTTCCTAAACAGGAAAATAAACTTATTGGGCGATAGCTGTCAGCTAAAAAAGGGTCCTTACAGGGTTTGTGGATGAGCCTAACATAGGCATTCTTTCATACCTCCGGAAAGATGTGATGCTGGAGGAGGAAATTGAAAATGTTGCACAACAGCGTGATAGCATTTTTCAGGAGGTTCTTCAGCATCCTGTTTCATATGTCATCAGGACCTGAAGCCTTATTGGGTTTTCACTTGCGGATGGCCTGAATCATTCAGATGGAGATGTAAAACGAATTCTAGATCTATCCACTTGAGAGAAACGGAAAAGAGTTTCCTCTACTTTATCACAGGTGTTATCATTGGAAAGATCAGAATTTTCTTGAAAATGAATCTCAAGCGCATCTGCAAAAGCTTCTCAATATCATCCTCATTATAGCACAATCCATCCTTTCCATGGATGGGAGGGTAGTTAACGTAAGGATTCTTTAATGTTTTAACCATCTTCCAGATTGAGCCATCACTTGTAGAAAGTGAGGTAATTTTCCTGTTCCACGTAAAACTACGGTGGTCAAGGAGCTTTTCTCTGACATCGATCTTGAGTGCATAATAAGCATTCTTATCATGTCTCTCTCTAGATCTCTGCCATTTATGTCTGGCTTTATTCTTCTCTTTAATAAGATCAGAAAGAAATCTTGGAAGGATGTAGAAGTCCTTACGAGGTTTATGAATAGTACTAGCATCAATTCTAGATTGATTCAAAAGATCAGTAAAAGTGATAATTGCATCATCAATCTTCCTGAGAGATAGAGGATTACAAGATCCGGATTTCCGTTGACTGTAGTTTTAAAGAGTTCCCAGTTTACGACTCTAAAATTGTCTGGGACAAGGATGACAGACGAAAACAGAGTCAAGCAAACTGGTAAATGGTCAGAGTTCAGATTATCATGAACACAAAGTTCAGAGGATGGTAAAAAATCTGGTCTGTGCATGGAGTTGTAAGGATAGAAGGTGGGCCAACTGGGAGCGTCCACAATAATGCCATTGGCTGTGGCATAGTCGAAAAGAATATTTCCATTTTTGTTTGCAGGATCTGGAGTTCCAGGTAACATTTTTAGTTTAAATCTCCTGCTAAAATTGTAGGAGTATTGGTGTTAAAAATTATTTTAAAATGATCTAAAATAATATCAGAGATGGGTGGTTTATATGCCGCATATATATTCAAAGTTCCAAAACGGACATCGTTGACTGCAATGGCAGTGATCTCCAACGTATTGAGGTCTACAGTAGGTAAAAGATGGTGTTTGATGGATCTCTTGATGAAAACAGCAGTACCTCCACCTCTGTTATGCTGTCGATCCGTTCTGTAGACCTCAAAGTTTGGAAACTTCAATTTATCAGAAGCTCTAAGGTGTGTTTCGCCCAAAAGGAACAATATCAGCTTGGGAGTCACACAAAAAAGTTACTGAACTCCCATAAATCGGTGAGAATGCCATTCGCATTCCAAGTAAAAATCTTGAGATAGTTCTTCTTACAGTTGTGCTCCATTTGAGGACAGCGAAGAGAGTAAATAATCGAACGCTTTCAGCCCAACTGTGAATTTGCCCATAAGGGCGTTGGCATTCTGATATTCATTAATTAATGACTTAGCCATTAATAAGATATTAGCAACATTAAGATTTTTGAAAATCAAAAAGATTTCCTTCAGGTCGTTTAAGATGGTGGCATCAAACTGCTCGCTTGTAGAAGGAGCTTGCATAGGAGGTACGGCAGTACGATGCTTTCTCTTAGGTAAAGGTATGTCTTTACCAATAGATTTGGGAGCAGGTACGCTTTTCGCAGCAGCACTTGCGTAAGATAATTGAGGTGTGACAGGAGTACTAACAGCCTTTAAAGATGGGGCAATATTAGATTTTTCCTTTGGAGTAGTCACAACCTCCTTAGTAGGATAATAAGAACAACCTTTGTAATTGGCCGTATGGCCAAGGCCACAATTGGCGCATTTGGGCGGACTTTCATCCTTTTTCCTAAGGCAGTCCTTTGTTACGTGACTACCAGCGTGGAAGATTAAAACAACCACTCTGTGCGTGGCCATAGCACTGGCAATTATGGTACTGCGTTGGTGCTTTCTTAGTCCTATAGCTCTCAATGTGAATCTTCAGATGAAAGAGGTCAGTGACATCGTATATCTTTTCGTTGACAGTGTCTTTTGGTAATTCTACCAAGAAAACAAGGATCGGACTTTTCTCTTTGCCACGTCTCATCTGTGATATTTTTATGACTGTAAAACCCAAGTCAACCAGGGCAATACGGACATCATCGGAAGTTATGTCACAGGGTAGATTTTTTACGACTACCCTGAGATTTTTCTCATCCCTCAATTTGTTGGTATGGAATTGCTGTTTTGAGGCTTCAAAGAATCGAACAAATGACCTGTAGTCATCTGAACATCTAGTCTGTAACCTGACTGTTTCGCCAGAGGTCTTAGCAGTAAATGCCTCTACAGCGATTTTTGTCAATTCCTTATGGGTGTTCATCCAGTTCTTGGGTGAAAGTATAATGATTGGAGGAATTTTTCCTTTATTACTTCTAATTTCCTTGGGAGTAGAAATAGAATCTGTAGCTTCCATTTCGGAGGCTGGTGTATCCAAAAACTCCTCCTCCAAGGCCGAAAATCTGGTCTTGGAGGCAAATGTAGACACTGTATTTGGAGATAAGGTCCTCTTATGTCCTTTCCCTTTTTTAGAATTCTTACCAACCTTCTTTTTTGGTTTGACTGAGGCATTGGTTTCATCTTGCTAAATGTCCATCCCATGCTTTGGGATAGAATTCAAATTTTGGAAAGACTCCAAAACGATAGTCTGGCTAGAGCAATGCTCATTACAGACATGCTCATTAATATCTTTTTCGATGTAAAATCTATCCAAGATTACATCATTAAACTTCAAACGGTCTTCTGGAAGAAGCCTGTGTATGTCCTTCATGGAAGGCATTTTAACAATTGTGGAGTTGAAATCGAATAATATTTTTTCTCAGAGAGAAAAGCACAAATTTGTGCACTGTAAATCATCTGAGAAATTTCCAATGAGACTTGATCTACAGAGGTCTCTGTGCAGTCCGGTCTGACGTCATTATGACAGAAGCTCTCTGTCATGACCGGGAGGGATTGAGAATCCATATTGTCAGAACTTGACATTTTAAAAACAGCTTTACTATTTTGTTTCCGTTGTGAATGGGAGGAATGGACTTGGAGCTCTGACTTCATACAGTCATGACGTGTTTTCTCATCGCTCCTGGATTACTTCTAGTATTCATTATTAGCTAATTCTTTACTTAACTTTCCTACTAGCCTTAGGCGAGATTGGTTTAAAATCCCAGTGGAGCCAGTCGGATTACATGGAATCTTACTATTTCAAATGAAAAACAAATCATCTTACCTTTCCATATAACTAAATTTCCAATTAAAAAATTAAACCTTTTTTTAAATAATCAAAAAATCAAAGTTATTAAAGACACAAAATTCTTAGGTATACATTTTGACTTTAAACTTAATTGGACCAAATAAATTGATAAAGCAACCAATACAGGAAATAAACTGTTCAATCTTATAAAATTCCTAGGTAATGCTAAATGGGGATGTAGTATAAAAAATTTATTATATATTTACAATAACATTATTGCACCTAAATTTCAATATGGCTTAGAATTTTTAAACAATTTAAATTAATTTAAAACTAAAAGATTAGAACAAACACAAACAAAAATTTTAAGATATATACTGGGATTACCCAGAGGTAGCAACACTGGATTTATATGCCGAAACTGCAATTCCACCTATCATAATACAAAAAAAAATACACTCTTTTAAACTTAATTTTTAGAATTATTCTTAAAAACTATAAATATATAACCCACACTATAATAGATAAAATTATCTCCAATCATCAAAACCAAACACTCACAAATTTTAAATATTAACAAACAAATCAGTGGTAACATTCCAACTGATTTTCCTTTTTGGACAAGTTGTCCTCCTATTATTTCATTACAAATCCCAGGAATTATCAATAAAAAAGACCTAGACATATCAACACTAAATATTCTTTCCACTTCTCACTGAAACCCAAAATATAAAAATTTCATTAAAATCTTTACTGCTGGTTCCTTTTGTGAACTTACAAAATACACATCTGGTGCATTTTTTGCTCACAATTTAATAAAAGTGATTCTTTCAAAATTACTTATCCAATACCCATCACTCTTGCAGAAGCAACTGCAATTTTATTTGCCATCAACTGGGCACTTCAATTTAATAATTCATATACTGTAATACTTTCAGATTGTAAATCAGCCATTAATTTAATGAACCAAAACTTATTTAAATCCAAATATCCAATATTTACAAGTGACTCTTTAATATTAATTCATAAACACTTATCTCAAAAAATTACATACACATCCAATGGATACCATCTCATACTGGAATAAAAGGTAACGAACATGCAGATAAATTAGCTAAAGATGCATTAAAAAACAAACTTTTATTCAATTTCCTCATTTTATTCACCTTCACAAACAAGAAAACAAAAAATTAATGCAAACTGAACTACAAAATTATTATTCTACACACGCAATAAATTCACATAGATTAAACATATCAAATCAAATTCAAAAATATAATGACTATGGTTTAAACAAAAAAGAAATTAATCTTATTAAAATTAAAACTAACTATGCTTATACAAATACAACACTGTATAAATTAAAAAAAAAAAACTCACCAAAATTGTAATCATTGTAATGCTCTACACACAATTTCTCATATTATTTTTGATTGTCCATTTTTTCAAACACAAAGAATAAAATATTATAATAATCTAAAAAAATATAATATAACAAACTATAACTTTAAATCAATCTTACATTATGACAAGAAAAAAATAAAAACTAAAATATACAAATATATCATTTCATTTTTTAAAGACTGCTCTCTTTTGGACATTATTTAAATTCCATTCTTTCAGACATCACTTATTTCCAACTGTTTGGAAAAATGCCATTGTGAAAGTTTTACACAAGCCAGGAAAGGATTCTACCTTCCCTACAAGTTATCGTCCCATCAGCCTGCTGTCATCTCTAAGCAAGCTTTTTGAGAGGATTATCATCATCCGACTTGACAACTTCCTCGTCCGCCACCCTGTCTTGCCTGAAGCCCAGTTTGGCTTCAGGCGAAAGAGATCTACTGAATACCAGATCCTCAGGGTGGTGGAGATAGTCGCCGAGTCCCTCAACAAGGAATGCGTTGCGGCCGTCTTTCTGGACGCGTCTGGTTGGACAGTCTGATTTACAAGCTCATCGATGCAGCCGTTCCATCGGGACTGATCAGCCTCATCCAGTCCTATCTTTCTAACAGGACCTTTCAAATACAGATCAAGTCTGTGATCTCTACTAGAAGAGTTGTCTCTGCTGGAATGCCTCAGGGATCCCTTTTGGGCCCGATGCTCTTCTCTCTTTATTTACATGATATGCCTTCTTTTGAACGCATTCATCTTGCTCTTTATGCAGATGATCTTGCGATCTTGTCTCCCTCCCTGGGTACAGCCATTGCTGTTAAAAGAATGCATAGCTGCCTGACCCAGATGGGAGACTGGTATGACAAGTGGAAAGTCGAACAAGAGTTCTGCCATCCTCTTTACTGACAAGCGCATTGCAAATCCTGCTTGCCTTCATCTCCACGACAATTCCATTGACTGGGATGATTCAGTCAAGTACCTCGGCGTGCATCTACACCGTAGGTTAAAATGGGACAACCGTATTAATCATATCATCTCTAAAGTAAACATGCTTAGAGGCCAGCGAGGTCCTCTGCTTCGGAGAAACTCCATCCTTTTGGATCACAAGCTTTTGCTTTATGACGCCATCATCAGACCGATGATTTTAGATGCATCGCCTATTTGGGAGAACACCACCACCATCAATATTCGTAAGATCCAGGTATTACAAAACAAAATCCTGAGAGCTGCGGTCGATGCCCCATGGTTTGTTACTAACAGACGACTTCATTCTGACTTGGGCATCGACCACATTTACACTCAGATTAAGTGCACCTCGAAAAGGTTCTTCGAGGGTGTGAATGAGAATCCTAATGAGATTATTTCTCATCTTTTACATTACGATCATTCTGTTTTGAATAGGTACAAGAGGCCTAAGATGATGGCCTTCTCTGAAGAGAACTTCCCATTTTAGTTCTCTTGTGTGTTTTGATCTTGCTTTATGCTGTTTTAGTTACTTGCCCTTCGGGGCCCACCCAAGGGTGGTTTATATTCTGTTTTTACCTATGCCAATTGGGCACAGCTTTAGATGGAGATGGTCAAGGGCACTGTACTGCCCGGTATATCAAAAATCCTTTTATGATCTACCAGGGGGGTGGGGGTGGCTCAGTCGGTAGTGCGCCAGGCTCGAGTCCCAGCTGGGTCAGCGTTGAGATATATCTCCTCAAATTTCCCCGCCTTGCCCACGGTCAGTAGGGGACACCGATGGGCTTGGAAAGGCCGCCGTCCGTCGGATGTAACGTTAAGCCGTAACTGTGCACGTAACGTTAAGCCGTGGCTCCGTGTATGGGAGAGCCATACCCTGTGCACGTTAAAGAACACGCTGGATGGCCTTGACAGGAGGCTACCATCTGTCTTCCAACAGCTGTTCCAGTGGGTCCCTTCCCCCAACCTTCTCTGAGCCTTCGGGGTCCATGTGACCTGGCCATTTAGCCCATGGTGTGGAAAAAAGTGCCGCTCAGAGGTAAAACAACCCAACGATCTACCAGGAGCGATGCGAAAACACATCATGACTGTTCGAAGTCAGAGCTCTAAGTCCCCCCCCCCCCCCCGAATCGTACATCGTACTCCGAGTCGCTTAAACGCCCATTTTGACAAGCTTGAAATGCTTTTAGCCGCCATTTTGTTTACTAACTTCAACGTGACTGGGAAGAAATATCGGTCACAAAGAACATATCGAAGTTTATCTTATCATTCTAACATTTTATTCTTTTCGTATTTTTTATTGTTTTCTGCCACTGGGAAGAAATATCGGTAACAAAGAATATGTCGAAGTTTTTTTTTTCTTAAATTAAATCGTTTATATTCTGTAGATTAAATCGTTATTTTCTATTTGTGTAAGCTTTAAAAGTTATGCGTCCTTTAACTGTGTACGTTACGTAATAGAACTCAGGTGTCGCCTAACTCTGCTAGGACAACACCAATTCAGAATTCCGAGTTAATCGCCTGCCACATTATATAAAAAAAATCCAAAGAACAAATGATTCTTCTGAGGCTTTTTTTTTTATAATGCGGCAGTCTGATAATTGTTGAAATCAATGCGGGCCTAGAAAACGTATAAATTGACGGTCATGAAAATATATTAAATGGCTGCCATCAGCAGTAGCATCTGAAGCGTTTTTTCTATATTCCTACCGATTTTTACATTTCTAAGATACAGCCCACGGCATTATATATAGAAAAAACCAGAATTATATACTTTATTTATTTATGGTGTTTTCTTTTTATATAATACGGACGACGAATTGCTGTTCAACGAAATAAATGCCATTACAATGAACATGCATAAACGATACGATGAAATTCAGCGTTTTCGGAGAGCATTGTCAATTTAGAATAATGCGTAATTTGGCTTTAATCTTTTTAAATGAACCCGAGTAATAATTCGGAAAATTACATTGTTAATAATTTAAATTTAATATTTTAATTTATATCGTTTAATACTTTGATATAAATTTGATTTTTGTTATTACATTTAATTCGATAAAGCTGATGATATCCTTCGATGTATGAAGGTTCACTTTAAGAATTTTTGATAACACAAAACTTATAAATTATACAAAATTCGATGGTAGAATTGCAGTATCGGGTCCTCAGCCGCTACTTACTTTTTTATTACTTTTTTTCCACCGCAGACTGTTCGAAGGCACCGCGATGAAAAAGTAGTCCGTCCCGCATTTACCTTCAGATATGTTTATAGGCTATGCATCATAATATATGCAATGCTATACAAAAGAAAATCACGTTTCCGCACTTGAAAATAACCCTTAAAATAATTCCATCGAAACAAGAGTTCATTAACAACGTTTATCGCTGAGGAATAAAATCTCGTTCCGCATTTAAAACAACCACAAAAATAAATCACGTCATCAAAAGTATATTTAATAAAAAACGCTTATCGCTAAGGAATTAAACTTGGTTCCGCACTCAAAAAAAAAAGCCCCATAAATAAATAATCTCATTATAAACAATTATTTGAAACAGCGCATAAAAGTCATAATACTAGAAATAAACAACTGCAATTTTTACCAAAAAACACGAATAAAATGTCTAGCATAAATTTAAAAATGCATTTCACCTATCACGGATGACTAGATTCGTGAATTCAGTAGTTTTGGCGGGAAACAATTCCACAAATTACGATGTAGTAACTACGCAGATGAACTGAGGACCCTATACCAAAGAAGGTCTAAGGAGAAGGAGGCTAGCTTCGCATAAACGTAAGTGGCGCCGTTCTGCGGAATTTTACCGAAGCTGAACGTGGCAAATTGATGTGCAGGCGCAAAAACAACTGCAAGGGGCGATCTGCGCATGCGCAGTGCAATCATTTTAGCTCAATGAAGCTATGGTTTGTCTTACTATTGGTATGTATTTTGCGATTTAACCAGTGTTTCCAAATGTCTAACAGCCATGGCTGTTTGGCACAGTGGTAGCTGAGCCTAAAGTTATTCAATGAGTGTTTTATCTCGTTCAGGAGTACATTTTACGATACCTGGAAAAACCGTTGTATGTTTATTTTGAGTAAATTTGCAGAATTTTTAAAATTAATATGTAAATTAATACATTTAATCATCTTGCGAACATGTAAGTCAATGTATGTTGCAGTTTTGTGTTCTCTGGAGCATATCGATGTATGTAGGTGTCTGTAGTTTGTTCTAACAGTAGATTTTTTTATGGTTGATACGAGAAGTGCCTGCTGCCATCTATTGACAATTTATACAACTAAGAAACTCGATATGACTTTTATTGAAAATATCTAAAATTCTATAATATATAATTAAACAAAACATGTTATCTCGCATAGAGCCATCAATTTCAATTTATTATAATATATTAAATATTGTAGAATATTCAAAATATTAAAATTCTTTTCTTGAGCATAGCTACTACCTGTTTTACAAAATAGGATTTTATTAAAGAAAATAATTTTAACTAATCCTTGTAAAAAGAAAATTATAATGGTAAGATTTAAGAAATGAACACTTTGAACAGAGCTAAAGTGAATGTAAAATTAGTGACGTGGTGTAAGCCATTGAAAACCTTGCTGGGCGGTGGAAAAATAACGCAAGGAACTGGCTCCTCTCCCTGGCTAGGTGGTTTCACTGCAATGCACGAATTTGCCATATTTAGAGGGCACTGCAATCGAAAAGTTTACATTAAGCCTATGGAAGCAAGCTCTCTTCTACCTTCGACACTCCTTGCCTATACTGCAGCGTAGCAAATTCAATATCAAAGCCTAAAATTCGTTGTGACGAAGTTCGCATTCAGAATTGCTTAAGATAATTCAATATTTGCCTGCTGAAGCACAGAATATGTTTTAACTCTTGCTTACTTACCATTCATAATTTTATGTTTTAAAGAATAATTATCTTTTAGAATGATATATGTAGGTTTCACACAACTTTGCCGGTACGTCACTGCATGAACTGAAAATACTATTAAATGTATTACATATCTCACGAGTTTAATAATGATTCGTTGAATTTGATTACGAATTGTTCATAAAATATCAGTTTAATAAGTATTGCACTCTTTAAAGTCATTTGACTATGCTCTATGAGCTTATCACTGAAAGTAAACTATTCATAAAAGTCAAATTCGCTTATATTTAATATTTAGCTATTTCAGTATATATAAGAGTGCAGATGTTGTAAATTAGAAAACACTACGCCCTTTGACAAATGAGAGCAAGAGGTTTTTTAAATACAAGCATATCTTTACTAATGCTTATTTTTCAAGTAATATTAATAAAAATATCCCTTAAAATACCTTAGGAAATCTTGCTTGCAGCTAAATGCTTCCTATGCGAACTTCCTACTTTGAATATTACATAACTTACGAACAATATGGATTCCCATCAGTGGAATAATGACGACCAGATTCACTAATGAAATATATTTTTTCTTCATTTCGGAGAAACTCGATATGGGAACGGAAAGAAGCAAAAAAGGCTTAATGAATTTATGGCTGGAGTATCGCAAAACATTATGTCTCAAGACAGACTATGTAGTTAAACTTGTTTTTTGTGGATTAGAATTAGGACTTTTACTTACGTAAATTAACGACGAGGAAAACCATTCCTTGTTTTGTAATTATGAGTGTTTCTTCTATTTGGCTAATTACGATGAATCGCTCTAGCTTTAATAAGTTTTTTTCTCTGCCATTTAGAAGTGTGCTTAAGGAGAAAAACTTATAAAGGTATTATCCTACACTTTACAAAAATTGAATTAACGTTGCAAGATAAAGTTGCTTTACTGATAAAAAGATCCTTCAATGGGAAAAAAAAGAAACATTTCTAGTAGTGCACACTTAGTCACGCATAAAACTAAGGGCTTTACATTCACGTAAATAAAACTTCTGATGAGAAATTCGATTAAGGCAATAACAAATCGTGTAATGAATAGAAATAATTAACTAATAAATAAGATGGAATGCCTTAGGGTTGTGGCAACACGGATTCAAAAAGTAAACGTCGATTAATGTAATGGAAAAGAGAGTAATTGCTAATTTCTAAAACAGCTGAAATATTAAAGCAATCTCTTTATGACCATAATATTCTGAAATGCTCAATGTGATAAAATTTCTTTCATTTAAAATTTATTCCAAAAATAACAGTCCAACGACGGGCTGAAGCTGGTTGAAAATTTTACACGCAGTTTTCTAGTCAGATGTTAGATTTTTCTGAAACTGCAAAATATTTTTAAATGTAGTTTTTTATATTTACAATATTTTATATTAAGTATCGAATTATTAAAAAAAATTGCACCATCACTAGCGACACTACTGTTTACAAGAAGAATGAATGCAATGTTGATTTTTAATATATTTATTATTTAATGCTAATTGTATACTATTTAAGTGTTAATAGGTAAACAAAACTTCTTCAAATGAGGTAAATATACAAGAAACATCAAAATAATTATATATTAATAAATAAAATATATCAACTAATATTTTTAAGTAAAACGGTTTTGAAATGTTTATGTCTACTTAAATTTTTAAGCGAATCCATTTTTCTATGTTTCTCAGGGGAAAATGCTAATTGTAATTATGATGCAGAAATGTAGAGCTCTAAAAATTTGTACTAGGGGTAATCCGGGTCATGATCTCCGACATGTTATACAAGGTCAAATTGTGGCTACGTAGAGGTCAAACCATGATCTACGAGGGATACAAACGGGAAAATTGCTGCCTGGAGGTGTGAGTCCTTCGAGGTCAAAGATAAAATTTAAATCTATCAGTGCTAGAGAGTTAAAAATCGGTTCCTGGGGCTATTTTGAGTAGTAGATCTCAGAAATTACGCCAAAATTTGGATGCGATGTGTCCCAGGTCAAAGGTCAAATTCGATATACCGGTGCTGGAGAGCTAAATATTGATGAAGCTATTTCAAGCAGAAGAACTCAGAAATAAGAAGAATATTTAGATCTGGTGTCGTCGAAAAGTTATCGAACGACGTGTAATTGTGAGAGCAACCATGTGAATAAACTTATCGATCTGTTTCGCGTCAAACGCAGTAATGTTTGTTCATGTTAATACAGATTTTATGGGCTACCCACGGTAACATCAATCTTTTACCAGCGGTTTTATCTGCTATCAGTGTCAGCATGATTAATGGCGGCCTGATCAGTCGATCTTCTGCCATTCCAAAAGTTCTTCAGGTCGGTTTTTTGGCCTGAAGGTGCACCTGGCTTCCACATACACGTACAGTAAACCTGAGCATAATGGGGGTGGCTCAGTCGGTAGCGCGCCAGGCTCGTAATCTGTAGTTCCCAGGTTCGAGTCCCAGCTGGGTCAGCGTTGAGATTTATCTCCGCAAAATTCCCTGCCCTGCCCACGGTCAGTAGGGGACACCGATGCGCTTGGAAAGGCCGCCGTCCGTCGGATGGGACGTTAAAGCTGTGGCCCTGTGTGCAGAAGAGCCATACCCTGTGCACGTTAAAGAACACGCTGGATGGCCTTGACGGAGGACTACCATCTGTCTCCCAACAGCTGTTACAGTGGGTCCCCTCCCCCAACCTTCTCTGAGCCTTCGGGGTCCATGTGACCTGGCCATTTAGCCCGTGGTGTGCAAAAAAGTGCCGCTCAGAAGTAAAACAACCCAACCCAACCTGAGCATACGTGGACTGTTCAGTTAGAGCTGAAGGCAAAACTGAACATCTCTGGGCGCCTTAGGTGTTTTTTTGTGTGTGTATGTGGAAATATCCTTTTGCAGAATTTTCGAGTTTTTAACTAGAACCCTGTGCGGATGGATATATCCGCATTCAAAAAACCGACCTGAAGAACTTTCGGAACGGCAAAAGATCGACTGATCAGGCCGCCTGACCTGAAGCAACACCTCCTATAACAGAAGGCCAATTTATCAAATATATGACGTCACTTAAGAACCTTATATACAATTCTTATATTTTTTATTCTAATATTATTTCTGGTGGTCTCTTGTGCTAATCTTTATACTAATGTTTATCTATAAATATGCTTTATTTAGAAATAAATTTATTTCTATTTATTATCAAATATAATAATGCTAATTAATACAAATAAAGTTTTTCCTAAATAAAATATATTTATAGAAAAACATTTGTATAAAATTAGCACAGAATCCACCAGTAATAATATTAGAATAAAAAAAATATAAGAAGGTGACGTCATCAGTCGCCATCGTTTGACGGGATGGAAATGCGCAATTCATTCGGCAGTCTTAAAATCGAACTCGGGTTCTATTACAGTTGTAGAAGGATAATGGTAAAAAAAATGCCGTCTAAAACTTTATATCGGGTTCTATTAAAGATAGAGACTTGATTGTCGAACGCAATATGGTATTTTCCCAAGGGAACCCCGTACAGAAAAATTTGGGACCGATCAGACAATTTTATGGGAAATTTTGGGTCCTCAAAATCTGCTAAAAGTTTATGAAATAAAGTGTAATTTCAATGGCGCTGATAGCAAACCACGCGTTCACTGTTGACGCCGACAAATGCGGACAGCGAGGAACACACTCAATGCCTTATGAAATTTGGCTATTTGCTACAGCTAGTTTTTTTTTAAAGTTATTATTTCCACTTTTCGTCTGTTCGCCCTTTGGTCCCCCTAGACTGGCCCTCTGCTAGAGTAATCATTATGGGTTGGGTTGTTTTACCTCTGAGAAGCACTTTTTTGCACACCATGGGCTAAATGGCCAGGTCACATGGACCCCGAAGGCTCAGAGAAGGTTGGGGGAGGGGACCCACTGGAACAGCTGTTGAGAGACAGATGGTAGCCTCCCGTCAAGGCCATCCAGCGTGTTCTTTAACGTGAACAGGGTATGTCTCTCCAGCACACGGGGCCACGGCTTAACGTCAATCCGACGGACGGCGGCCTTTCCAAGTCCATCGGTGTGCTCTACTGACCGTGGGCAGGGCGGGGAATTTTTGCGGAGATAAATCTCAACGCTGACCCAGCTGGGACTCGAACCTGGGAACTACAGATTACGAGCCTGGCGCGCTACCGACTGAGCCACCCCCGCCCCGGTAATCATTACGTTAGAGTCCCCTGATCCTGAACCATTGTGGCTAAAATTGTAAATGCCCACCAATCAGAGCTTTCATAACTTTAGAGACGGTTCCAATAGGAAGGCTATGTTAGTCGTAGATGAGCGCAAGGTCGACTAAGAGTGATAACAATGCAGGATGACCTTCATAATACCTTGCGGTAAAAGTCCAATGTCGAAGGACAATTTCAGCGAAGCAACTCTCACTGGAGCTTTCTTCAACCATTGGAAGGACAGTTTCGAGGCAAACTGTTTACAGAAAGCTTCACCAGAGAAAGCTCTATGCCAGACAACCAACAATTCGTATTCCCTTCAATCCATTCCATAGAAGACCTGGCATCGCAACTGTATCCTAGAGCTAATGGGCACATTGGCCATTATTCTGGGGTAATGATGGCCTCTTCACCGACGAATCAGTCTTCAAACTGATTGTGGATAAATTTTGATCTGGACAGAGAACAATTAACTCGTCACCAACCCTATAACATCAGAGAACGATACTACTATGGTAATAGTGGTTTGATGGTCTGGGTTGGGTTGGGTTGTTTTACCTCTGAAAGGCACTTTTTTGCACACCATGGGCTAAATGGCCAGGTCACATAGACCCCGAAGGCTCAGGGAAGGTTGGGGGAGGGGATCCACTGGAACAGCTGTTGGGAGACAGATGGTAGCCTCCCGTTAAGGCCACCAGCGTGTTCTTTAACATGCACAGAGTATGTCTCTCCCGCACACGGGGCCACGGCTTAACGTCCCATCCGACGGACGGCGGCCTGTCCAAGCCCACCAGTGTCCCTACTGACCGTGTGCAGGGCGGGGAATTTTGCGGATATAAATCTCAACGCCGACATAGCTGGGACTCGAACCCCCCCCCCCCCGATAGGGGACCACCTTGTCGTGGGGGGGGGGGGGGGGGGGCTAGGGCCCAGCAACCCGGCTGAGGCTTTGCCGGTCGGGGTGATCCCCAGCTGGAGCATTGCCGAAGGCTTTGCCGGCTGAAGTAGGCCCCAGTTGGAGCATTGCCGAAGGCTTTGCCGGTTGGGGTGGTCTCCGGCTGGAGCATTGCCGAGGCCGACGATGCCGCTGACCGGTCGGTAGACCGGTTGGATGGTGACGGTATCCGAGGCCTCACCTATCAGGAGCTCTGGGGAGCTGTTCGAGGGCTCTGCTGAACGGTCTGCGTCTGCCTAGTAGGCACGAGCCCTCAAAAAAAGTTTGGGTCTTACTAAGAATCTCCACCCCGGACGCCGATCGAACTTGGATCTATGTATCCTTGGTTCATGGCTATATCCTTGTTCATGGCTAACCGGGGAATAGATTACAGTAAGGTTTCTTCCGGTGGTCAGCTTTCCTTTTGTAGGACTGCTGCCATGTGAGGCTGGGGTTGAGGTGCGCCTATAGGCGTATTCCTTGCCCCCGGCTCTAGATAAGCACGGCTTTTCATAACCAGGTAGTGTCGTGAGACGGAACCGGGAATTGCCGTGGTTGCATAAGATCGCAACAAAAGAGATTCATTGGGACTCGAACCTGGGAACTACAGGTTACGAGCCTGGCGCGCTATTTGATGGTCTGGTGCAGCATTACTTCCAATGGACGTACACCGCTCCATGATTTTGTCAGACATAGGAATGATATCCTTCAAGCACTATGTATGTCTTTTCAGAGGCGCTATTGGCCCACAGTTTATTTTAAGGGATGAAAATGCCATCGGTCATAGGGCTCAGTAGTCAATGAATTCCTCGAAAGCGACGATATTACGCATATGGAAATGCCTGCCTGTTCTCCAGCCCTGAACCCTATGGAACATGTGTTGTATGCTCTGGGGCCCCTATGGAACATGTGTTGCCCTGAACCCTATGGAACATGTGTTGTATTCTATGGAACATGTGTTGTATGCATTGGGGGTCGCCAACCACCCCCTTCAAGAACTCTCCATGAGCTTAGATCTGCTCTCGGGAAAAGAGCAGTATACTTTCTTCAGGCTCCATGACCAGTCTTGTAAATGGTATGAAAAGTCGTTTAGATGCTTGTAGAGTTCTGTTCAATGTCATATTACTCTGTGGGATGGGCGTGGCTCAGCCGGTAACCACCAGACTCGTAATCTGCAGTTTCCAGGTTCGAGTCCCACCTGGGCCAGCTTTGAGATTTATCTCCACAACACTCCCCGTCGTCCTCTCAGTCATTAGGGAACACTGATGGGCTTGGAAAGGCTGCCATCCATCGAATGGGATGTTCCATGTGCGGCCATGTCTCCATGTGCGGGAGTGATATACTCTGATGAGAAGCACTGCATGGCGCTGGATATAGAGGACACGCTGAATGTCCTTGGCCGAGGCTGCCATCTGTTTCCTAACAGATGTCTAGTGGGCCCCCTTTCTCCAACCTTCTCTGAGCTGTCGGGGTCCTTGTGACCTGGCTATTTAGCCTATTGCGTGCAAAAAAAAATGCCGCTCAGAGGAAAAACAACCGATCATACTTCATATTAGCCTCTCAGTTCTGCTGAAACAGCTCTCGTACCTAGGAACACTACTGGATTCCTTTGTATAACCCATGGAAATGGGGCGGGGGTGGCTCAGTCGGTAGCACACCAGGCTCGAATCTGTAGTTCCCAGGTTCGAGTCCCAGCTGGGCCAGCGTTGATATTTATCTCGGCAAAATTACCCTCCCTGCCCGTCAGTAGGGGTCACCGATGGGCTTGGAAAGGTGGAATTAACGTCCCAAGTGGTGGAATTAACGTCCCAAATCTTAACGTCCCAAGAGCCCGTCGGATGGGACGTTAAGCCGTGGCCCCGTGTGCGGGAGAGCCCTACTCTGTGCACGTTAAAGAACACGCTGGATGGCCTTGACGGGAGGCTACCATCTGTCTCCCAACAGCTGTTCCAGTGGATCCCCTCCCCCAACCTTCTCTGAGCCTTCGGGGTCCATGTGACCTGGCCATTTAGACCATGGTGTGCAAAAAAGTGCCGCTCAGAGGTAAAACAACCCAACCCATGGAAATAATGAATTTGGTTTTTTCCATGCCTCACTGTATTTTGTGTCATATAACAATGCATGATCACTCCAAATCTCATATCATTTCATTATATAGTTCTTTTAGATTTTCCAGAATTTGTATGTTATGCATTGCATTTGGACACCAGTAAAATTAATAATTGCCTATTATGATTCCATTTCAAAAATTGATTATATGCAAAGAAAAAGGGAGGCGGGATTTGGAAGTGGTATGTTAGCTTTTGAAGCCACTAAATATCGCATAACATTATTTATTATTACATTCGGTGCTGCGAACACTCATCGGTTTGAGATGTCCATAATTTTAAAATTTTAGTATAAAATCAAAAGAGAAAAATCAGCAACAAAAAAAAAAACACTGTTACCTAAGATCTGAAATATCAGTAATCGAAATATTATTATTTAAGGTAGATTCGAAAACGTTTGTTCAGCTGTTATAATCTGGGCGGAGAAACATTTCTTGTTATCACCATTATCACATATGTTCAGGTCCCGGATCTAGAAAAAAAAAAATAAGAGGGGTGGAGGGGACAGAAACTCAATCGAACCGGTAAAAAGTATAAGGAGAGGGAGCAAGAGACTGGATTTTCATTAGGGTTGTTTGGGTTGGGTTGTTTTACCTCTGAGCGGCACTTTTTTGCATACCATGGGCTAAATGGCCAGATCACATGGACCCCGAAGGCTCAGAGAAGGTTGGGGGAGGGGACCCACTGGAACAGCTGTTGGGAGACAGATGGCAGCTTCTCATCAAGGCCATCCAGCGTATTCTTTAACGTGCACAGGGTATGACTCTCTCCCTCACACGGGACCACGGCTTAACGTTCCATCCGACGAACGGCGGTCTTTCCAAGACCATGGGTGTCCCTACTAACCGTGGGCAAGGCGGGAGTTTTGCGGAGATAAATCTCAACGCTGACCCAGCTGGGACTCGAACCTGGGAACTACAGATTACGAGCCTGGCGCGCTACCGACTGAGCCACCCCTCCCCATATTTTCATTAGGGTATTTCCCCCTCCTCTTTAGTGATCTTTAAGAAAATTCTTCAAAAATTCATAAGTTGAACAATATTTTTGTCTTTATTACCATTATTAACATTCTAGAGGGACTGATAAATTTGGTACAGGTGTAAAATAAAACATGTGCAGGACCAGGATCTGGGAGAGGGGTAAGAGGATCCTTATTGGTGCTCTAGTCCCCCCCCCCCCCCTCCAGATCTCGGCCCTGGATATGTCATATGGTACAGCGATTCCTGCTTTATCGCTTGTATCCATTGCACTATTTTGACATGATGCGATGGAACAACGGGGAATCATTTTCCTACAACGCGAATCTATTCTGTATATAGGGGACGGGGGTGGCTCAGTCGGTACCGCGCCAGGCTCGTAATCTGTAGTTTCCAGGTTCGAGTCCCAGCTGGGTCGGCGTTGAGATTTATCTCCGCAAAATTCCCCGCCTTGCCCACGGTCAGTAGTGGACACCGATGGGCTTGGAAAGGCCGCCGTCCGTCGGATGGGACGTTAAGTCGTGGTTCCGTGTGCGGGAGAGACATACCCTGTGCACGTTAAAGAACACGCCGGATGGCCTTGACGGGAGGCTACCATCTGTCTCCCAACAGCTGTTCCAGTGGGTCCCCTCCCCCAACCTTCTCTGAGTGTTCGGGGTCAATGTGACCTGGCCATTTAGCCCATGGTGTGCAAAAAAGTGCCGCTCTGAGGTAAAACAACCCAACGTTAAAGAACACGCTGGATGGCCTTGACTGGAGGCTACCATCTATCTCTCAACAGCTGTTCCAGTGGGTCACCTCCCCCAACCTTCTCTGAGCCTTCGGGGTCCATGTGACCTGGCCATTTAGACCATGGTGTGCGAAAAAGTGCCGCTCAGAGGTAAAACAACCCAACCCTGTTCTGGATATAAGGCAATCGACAAGGCGGGGCAAGTAAATATTCGGCCTTCCTTTCTATTGTTAACCTAAGAGTTAACTAAAAATAAAAGTATGATTAAAAATCTTCGTTGCATGAGATAAATGATTGGTTGAGTTTGGTGGTGTAAATATTTTGACTTACTTTCGAAATAAATTCTTGAAATATTTTTAGCTAATTATTTTTTGTTCACTAATTTCAATTTTTCGGTGCAGAGTGTGGCCAGGGATGGGGTCCCTCTTGCCCCAGCCTAAAGGCGAGCCGGTTGGCACCTGAGAGACGGCTAGTATGTACTCAAATTTATCTTGCCAGCCCTTCACCGTCTCCGGGGGGTGGGGGGGGGGGTCACTCGGTAGCGCGCCAGGCTCGTAATCTGTAGTTCCCAGGTTCGAGTTCCAGCTGGGTCAGCATTGAGATTTATCTCCGCAAAATTCCCAGCCCTGCCCACGGTCAGTAGGGGGCACTGATGGGCTTGGAAATGCCACCGTCCGTCGGATGGCACGTTAAGCCGTGGTCCCGTGTGTGGGAGAGACATACCCTGTGCACGTTAAAGAACACGCTGGATGTCCTTGACGAGAAGCTACCATCTGTCTCCCAACAGCTGTTCCAGTGGGTCCCCTCCCCCAACCTTCTCTGAGCCTTCGGGGTCCATGTGACCTGACCATTTAGCCCATGGTGTGCAAAAAAGTGCCGCTCAGAGATAAAACAACCCGACCGTCTCCAGTTTACGATTTATTAATTTCTTAACTGAGGTTGACAGGTACTTTTAAAATTAATTAACATTCATATTCAAACACATTTAATAATAATTGATATTTTAGGACATAAACGTATACAATTCTCGTAATAGCAGAAAGGAATATGCCAATTGTGAAACATATGATCTAGCAGTTACCGAATATGTTATATTCAAAGTGAATCAATGTCTGTGAATGTTGGATTAAATATTTTACTATGCAAGGCCACCTATGCCCTTGGGCCACTCACTTGCAATGTTGGAGGCTGTATTAGTTCTGCTGCCCACAAGTAGGCTTTCTGAAGTAACGAAATAAGAGTTCAGCAATTTCCCACGTTAACTTCAACGAACAAGTGCCTCCTTATTATATTAGTTTATGGCATTTTTACGTGTACTGAAAACGAAATGTTTGGTCTTCCAAAGTAGTATCTCTTTGAAGGTTTTAGGTGTAGCGAGGCTAAAGCTAAGTTCCGACACCAATTTTGAACTCCTCTTTTATGCTCTGAGGAAAATATTACTGAAGCTTAAGAACTGTAGGTGAGAATAAAAACTAAAACAAACTGTATCTTCTTTAGAGTTTGAAAGCTGGAGTTCAAGAGTAATGAATTTAATGATCGCGAAAAATTTTCTTGCAGGGAAATGAAATATAATTTGCTCTATTATTTTTGCGCAGATTACTGTAGAATGCTTGATAGTGCATTTGCATTTTTATTCCTTAGTTACATATGCCAGTGAATTAGGTACATACCTTCATCAGGTGAGTATATGTATTCATGGATGACTGACCCTCCCTTAAGAGCACGTGTAATCACAGGAGGATTAGGAAATTAACATATTAAAATGCATCGACTGGAATCGTGATGCACTAAACCCTGGTCATCTGCATGCATATATATAATATTTGCTGTTATTTGTCACTAGCAGATTTACCCAGCTTTGTTCGGGTCTGAAATTCTCTAAAATGTATAGCAGAAGGGTTGGGTTGTTTTACCTCTGAGCAGCACTTTTTTGCACACCATGGGCTAAATGGCCAGGTCACATGGACCCCGAAGGCTCAGAGAAGGTTGGGGGAGGGGACCCATTGGAACAGCTGTTGGGAGACAGATGGTAGCTTCCCGTCAAGGTCATCCAGCGTGTTCTTTAACGTGCGCAGGGTATAGCTCTCCCGCACACTGCGCCACGACTTAACGTCCCATCCGACGGACGGCGGCCTTTCCAATCCCATCGGTGTCCCTTACTGACCGTGGGCAGGGCGGGGAATTTTGCGGAGATAAATCTCAACGCTGACCCAGCTGGGACTCGAACCTGGGAACTACAGATTACGAGCCTGGCGCTCTACCGACTGAGCCACCCCCGCCCACATATAGCAGATGACACTCCCCAAATCAGAAGCTTTGATTCGTCATAAAAAATTAATACAATAGATCCGTCCACCCACACCTCCGGTTGAAATTTCTCCCCCTCTAAAAGAGGATATCCCATACTAGAAGGTCTGTGAGGATGGCAGGACCTCAGCAGAAAAACGACATGAACATTCATGCCACATTTGGGCTCGAACCCATGTCCCTTAGATCAATAGTTGCGCTCGCTAACCACGCGGACAAGGGACGACTAAAGCGTTATGCTGCAATGGATAGAATATTTAACAGTTACTTCTTAACCCTTTCAGGACCATAAAGTTTGTAAGAGTAAATATTAGTATGTAACTGTTTATTTTAGTTTGTTTAGACGTAAAATAAATAAAAATCATAAGAAAAATACATAACAATGTGCAGTTTTTTTGGAATTTTATGGGAAATATTTTTCCCAGTGGACTATAAAGGTAACACAAATTATAGTTAGGCTTATTATGCAATGTCTTTTATTTATTGGTTTATTAGAACAAAATGTTAACTAAAATAATACAAAATTACGAAATAAAATTACTATACAAAATGATGTGCTAATTATGATATTCTGCGAAGCAATTTCTTTTGGTAGTGAGGCAAAGATGGACATTGCACATAGTACATATATTATGCGTCCTGACAGTTCTGTTTTTGTTTTCTAAACGTTCCAGTTTACGTAATTGCGTTCGGCATACGTTCTATTTTGACATTCTGTATAAAAAATGCAGATAAGGTTATAATTAAGTACGACAATCACCAATTTTAAAATGGGAAAAATGTTTTCCTTAGTCGTGAAAGGGTTAAAAAGTTTGACCTAAAAAATTCATGAAAACTGAAACATGATTTTTTGCCAATTTATAAACATATACTTTGCTTGTTGGTCGTCCCGTGGCCAAGTGGTTAGCGTGTTGGCTACTGAACAATGGATGTTTGTGTTGTCTTTCTGCTGAGGTTTCAGCTTCCTCAAAGACCTTCTACTATGGCGTATATCAGACCTCTGTGGCAAGCAGATCTTGGAGGGAGGTATTTATTTTTAACGCTGTGTTTAGTAAACTGTTTAATATAATAATTGCGTTTTGAGATAATTTTTACCTGCAGTATCTTCCTATTGATTTTCACTTGACATTTGTGGGTTTGTGGCTTTGTCTAAACAGTTGTTCCACCATATCTTTCGAACGCAACGGAGAAACTTAATGATTTATGTGTTCACTGAAAGCCTGTGACTCGGGGAGTGTCATTGGCAATTAAAAATTGATCACCCATGCTTTCTTCCCCCCTAAAAAACGGGAAATTTGAAAACGATTGTTCCGCTATGTCTTCGGAACGCGAGTGCTGGGTTGTTTTACCTCTGAGCGTCACTTTTTTGCACACCATGGGCTAAATGGCCAGCTCACAAGGACCCCGAAGGCTCAGAGAAGGTTGGGGGAGGAGACCCACTGGAACAGCTGTTGGGAGACAGATGGTAGCCTCCCGTCAAGGCCATCCAGCGTGTTCTTTAACGTACAGAGGGTATGTCTCTCCCGCACACGGGGCCACGGCTTAACGTCCCATCCGACGGACGGCGGCCTTTCCAAGCCCATCGGTGTCCCCTACTGACCGTGGGCAGGGCGGGGGAATTGTCAGGAGATAAATCTCAACCCTGACCCAGCTGGGACTCGAACCTAGGAACTATAGATTACGAGCCTGGCGCGCTACCGACTGAGCCACCCCCGCTCCACGCGAGTGCTGAAAGCAACAAGCTATATGTCAAATGAAAGCTTCTGACCGGGTAATGTCATAAGTTATAAAAAATTGACCCTCCATGCTTCTTCCCCTAAAAAAGGGAAAATATGAGAACATTTGTTCCGCTATATATTCGGAACGCGAATTCTGAAAGTAACAATCTATGCGTCAAATGAAAGCTTCGGACGAGGGATTGGATTGTTTTACCTCTGAGCGGCACTCTTTTGCACACCATGGGCTAAATGGCCAGGTCACATGGACCCCGAAGGCTCAGAGAAGGTTGGGGGAGGGATCTACTGGAATAGCTGTTGGGAGACAGATGGTAGCCTCCCGTCAAGGCCATCCATCGTGTTCTTTAACGTGCACTGGGTATGGCTCTCCCGCACACGGGGCCACGGCTTAACGTCCCATCCGACGGACGGCGGCCTTTCCAAGCCCATCGGTGTCCCCTACTGACCGTGGGCAGGGCGGGGAAATTTTGCGAAGATAAATCTCAACGCTGACCAAGCTGGGACTCGATCCTGGGAACTACAGATTACGAGCCTGGTGCGCTACCGACTGAGCCACCCCCGCCCCTTCGGACGGGGGAATGTCAATATGCAATTAAAAATTGGCCACCCATGTTTTCTTCCTCCCTGAAACCGGGAAATGTGAAAGTCGTTCAACTATATCTTCTGAACGCGAGGGCTGCTGTTTATACTTGCAGCTACGAGTTAGGTGTCAAATGAAAGCTGATATAATGACCGCATAAACTATTTCGAAATTTTCCCCCACCATTCTCCAACCCCACCGATATAATGGGAGGCAGATTTACGCCTCCCTTTGCATCGCTATGGTCGTGTTCGACCATAACGAGTCACATCACAAATTAAAGAATGTGTATCTCCAATATCAAGGTCTACCTTAAACAAGACGGTCAGTAGGGGACACCGATGGGCTTGGAAAGGCCGCCGTCCGTCGGATGGGACGTTAAGCCGTGGCCCCTTGTGCGGGAGAGCCATACCCTGTGCACGTTAAAGAACACGCTGGATGGCCCTGACGGGAGGCTACCATCTGTCTCCCAACAGCTGTTCCAGTGGGTCCCCTCCCCCAACCTTCTCTGAGCCTACGGGGTACATGTGACCTGGCCATTTAGCCCATGGTGTGCAAAAAATTGCCGCTCAGAGGTAAAACAACCCAACCCAAATTCCTTTGAAGTGAATGCGAACTCAGTGCTTGATTGCACCATCGATATGTTTTAGTCTTATTTTCTCCTTTTTTAGGGCGCATATGGGAAGATAGGTATTTTTTAAAATTTTATAACTACAATTTTGCTGTTAATATTCCAGCTTCCATAATTCTTCAACTACTGAATGAATATTGCTGGAATTTAAGATTGACTCGATTTCCAACGGCATGTCATATTGGTGGACTGCTGGTCGCCTGAAACACGTATGATATTTTCTGTCTGCCCACGAGAAGGTAATTATGTAATAAGTCTTGCAGACGTACACTGCCTCGTCAAATTTTTATTATCAAATTGCCTAGTACAGTGGGTATCTCTTACACTGATACCACTTATCGTGATGTTCTCATTATCACAGGGGCCTTTTCTAAATCAAGAACCAAAACAGCAAAAAATAAAAAGATAAACTAACAAAATTGAGAGCCCAAATTATATCCTTTATTTGGTCAAGAACCAAAACAGCAAAAACAAAAAGGTAAACTAAGAAACTTTGAGGGTCCAAATTACGTTCTTTATTGGGTCAATAGCCAAAACAGCAAAAATAAAAAAGGCAAACTAACAAAATTGAGATCCAATTATTTTCTTTATTGGACCAAGAGTTAAAACAGCAGGGGAAAAAAAGGCAACTAACAAAATTGAGATCCAATTATTTTCTTTATTGGACCAAGAGCCAAAACAGCAAGAAATAAAAAAGCAAACTGACAAAATTGAGATCCAATTATTTTCTTTATTGGACCAAGAGCCAAAACAGCAGAAATAAAAAAGCAAGCTAACAAAATTGAGATCCAATTATTTTCTTTATTGGACCAAGAGACAAAACAGCAGAAATAAAAAAGCAAACTAACAAAATTGAAATCCAATTTTTTTTTTATTTGACCAAAAGCCAAAACAGCAGAAATAAAAAAGGCAAACGAACAAAATTGAGATCCAATTATTTTCTTTATTGGACCAAGAGCCAAAACAGCAGAAATAAAAAAGGCAAACCAACAAAATTGAGATCCAATTATTTTCTTTATTGGACCAAGAGCCAAAACAGCAGAAATAAAAAAGCAAACTAACAAAATTGAGATCCAATTATTTTCTTTATTGGACCAAGAGGCAAAACAGCAGAAATAAAAAAGCAAACTAACAAAATTGAAATCCAATTATTTTTTTTATTTGACCAAAAGCCAAAACAGCAGAAATAAAAAAGGCAAACGAACAAAATTGAGATCCAATTATTTTCTTTATTGGACCAAGAGCCAAAACAGCAGAAATAAAAAAGCAAACTAACAAAATTGAGACCAATTATTTTCTCTATTGGACCAAGAGCCAAAACAGCAGAAATAAAAAAAGCAAACTGACAAAATTGAGATCCAATTATTTTCTTTATTGGACCAAGAGCCAAAAGAGCAAGAAATAAAAAAGCAAACTAACAAAATTGAGATCCAATTATTTCCTTTATTGGACCAAGAGCCAAAACAGCAGAAATAAAAAAGCAAACTAACAAAATTGAGATCCAATTATTTCCTTTATTGGACCAAGAGCCAAAACAGCAGAAATAAAAAAGCAAACTAACAAAATTGAAATCCAATTATTTTTTTTATTGGACCAAGAGCCAAAACAGCAAGAAATAAAAAAGCAAACTGACAAAATTGAGATCCAATTATTTTCTTTATTGGACCAAGAGCCAAAACAGCAGAAATAAAAAAGCAAACTAACAAAATTGAGATCCAATTATTTCCTTTATTGGACCAAGAGCCAAAACAGCAGAAATAAAAAAGCAAACTAACAAAATTGAAATCCAATTATTTTTTTTATTTGACCAAAAGCCAAAACAGCAGAAATAAAAAAGGCAAACCGACAAAATTGAGATCCAATTATTTTCTTTATTGGACCAAGAGCCAAAACAGCAGAAATAAAAATGGCAAACTAACAAAATTGAGATCCAATTATTTTCTTTATTGGACCAAGAGCCAAAACAGCAGAAATAAAAAAGCAAACTAACAAAATTGAAATCCAATTATTTTTTTTATAAAACAGCAGAAATAAAAAAGGCAAACTAACAAAATTGAGATCCAATTATTTTCTTTATTGGACCAAGAGCCAAAACAGCAGAAATAAAAAAGGCAAACTAACAAAATTGAGATCCAATTATTTTCTTTATTGGACCAAGAGCCAAAACAGCAGAAATAAAAAAGGCAAACCAACAAAATTGAGATCCAATTATTTTCTTTATTGGACCAAGAGCCAAAACAGCAGAAATAAAAAAGGCAAACTAACAAAATTGAGATCCAATTATTTTCTTTATTGGACCAAGAGCCAAAACAGCAGAAATAAAAAAGGCAAACCAACAAAATTGAGATCCAATTATTTTCTTTATTGGACCAAGAGGCAGAACAGCAGAAATAAAAAAGGCAAACTAACAAAATTGAGATCCAATTATTTTCTTTATTGGACCAAGAGCCAAAACAGCAGAAATAAAAAAGGCAAACTAACAAAATTGAGATCCAATTATTTTCTTTATTGGACCAAGAGCCAAAACAGCAGAAATAAAAAGGTAAACTAACAAACTTTGAGGGTCCAAATTATGTTCTTTATTGGGTCAAGAGCCACAATAGGGAGAAGAAATCGCAGATTATTTTATTGACAAAGATAAAACCATAAACGCATAATTTTAAAGTGGGTGTATTGAAGTGTATACAATAAAACTATTGAAATGAATTATTAAAAAATCTGCCATTCATCAGTTGGACTTTTGAGTTTATGCCTTCTCCATCAACCTAATCAAATTTGGAGTGTATTAGAGCATGTGAATTAAATCAGTGCTCTCCAGTTGCAGTCTGCCGATCTGCTCTACTGCTTGTTTCTAAATGAAAATCGTGAAAAATTTTCAGAGTTGAATGTTGAAACAACATTCTCCGAGAGCCATTTATCAGAGTGATCAGAACCGTCGGTTCCCAACCCCATGTATTACCGAGTTTTTTCTTTAGGGACGCATTAAAAAATATCCCGTTAAAATCCGCTTGCCCGTGATTTTCCGACGCACGAGAGAAGTTTTTTTCCAGCTCAAACGAGTGAATTGACAATCATATTGAGCCATATGCTTTAACTTGAATGAGATGACGAACAGAAACAGACGAAAATTGATACCTTCTCTAAGAAGGACGCGAGTCTCTCCTCCTCTTCTTCAGAGTGGGGCCGGGGTGGCTCAGTCGGTAGCGCGTCAGGCTCGTAATCTGTAGTTCCCAGGTTCGAGTCCCAGCTGGGTCAGCGTTGATATTTATCTCCGCAAAATTCCCCGCCCTGCCCACGGTCAGTAGGGGACACCGATGGGCTTGGAAAGGCCGCCGTCCGTCGGATGGGACGTTAAGTCGTGGCCCCGTGTGCGGGAGAGCCATACCTTGTGCACGTTAAAGAACACGCTGGATGGCCTTGACGGGAGGCTACCATCTGTTTCCCAACAGCTGTTCCAGTGGGTCCCCTCCCCCAACCTTCTCTGAGCCTTCGGGGTCCATGTGACCTGGCCATTTAGCCCATGGTGTGAAAAAAAGTGCCGCTCAGAGGTAAAACAACCCAACCCAATCCATAGGCGGGGTTGCGTATTTTATATTTAAAACTGGTTATCAAAGAACACATTTTTTTCATTTGAATTTTTTGTTATTATAATTTTAAAGTTTTTTTATTAAATTGCAAAGGATTGTTGTGTTTATAAGTGTTCATTATTTTTGTTGTTTTGAGCAGGTTTTAAAAAAAAATACTTTATTTAGAGTTTTGTTTCATTCTTCAAGTTTTCTTTTTTTCTTTTTTTTTATTAAAGTGTAATTTGCAGTTGTGTTTATTTAAATATTCATATTTTCTCAGAAAAAGAAGTCATGGATACATTTTTACGTATTCTTTATTTAAACACTATCTATATGTCATTATACAGTAATAGCAATATAAAGCAAGAGTTTACATAATTTTATTACAAAAAAATTATTTACTCAACAAGATTGCCGGGACGACATCTCCCTTTGAAGCGAATACGAATTCAGTGACTGATTGCACCGTCGATCCATTTTAAATTTATTTTCTACTTTTTAGGGCGCATATAAAAAGATAGATATTTTTAATAATTTTTAATTTACTTATCATTTTTTACTTTGTCACAAAAAAAACCTACGTTCAGAAACTTTGATTTGACATTTTCCCTCGGCCTTTATTTGGGTCATGTTTGAGGTAGCCCATGACATTGGATATCTCACGAGCTTTGAAATAAAACACTTTTAAGTCAACCCCCCCCCTCATCCTAAATTTCTGTGCCCTTTGGTTGGGAGAGGGTTGGATTGTTTTACCTCTGAGCGGCACTTTTTTGCACACCATGGGCTAAATGGCCAGGTAACATGGACCCCGAAGGCTCAGAGAAGGTTGGGGGAGGAGACCCACTGGAACAGCTGTTGGGAGACAGATGGTAGCCTCCCGTCAAGGCCATCCAGCGTGTTTTTTAACGTGCACAGGGTATGGTTCTCCCACACACGGGGCCACGGCTTAACGTCCCATCCGATGGACGGCGGTCTTTCCAAGCCCATCGGTGTCCCCTACTGACCGTGGGCAGGGCGGGGAATTTTGCGGAGATAAATCTCAACGCTGACCCAGCTGGGACTCGAACCTGGGAACTACAGATTACGAGCCTGGCGCTCTACCGACTGAGCCACCCCCGCCCCCCTCTTTTTAAGGAGAAGAAATCAAGGGGGACATATTTATTCACATCATTACCCACGTCACAAGCTTTCATTTGAAATACAATTTTCTACGTTCGGCCCTCGCGTCCCGTAGAAATAGCGAAATAATCGTTTTCCTATTTCTCATTTTATCGGGGAAAAGGTAAAAGTTTTATAACCTGTGACACTCCTGATGTCAAAAGTTTCCATTTAGCGCTTAGCTCATTACTTTCAGCCTTTGCGTTCCGAAGATACAGTGGAACAATTGTTTTCCTATGTTCTCTTTTTTAGGGAGAAAGAAAACATGGAGGGTTAATTTTTTTATAGTTTGTGACACTTCCCGCCTCACAAGCTTTCATTTGACACATAAATCATTAAATATATGGTGGGATTCGATATGATTCAACATTTCAGATTTCAGCATTTCCTTATTCAGGCTTTCTCATTATTAAATTTTTTAAAATATTTCTTTTAATTTTTTTAATTTTTTTATTTTTCATTCTTTTTTTTTCCATTTTCATTTTTAACACTAATTTTTTTATGAATTCTATTCCATAGATCTGTAGAAATTAAGAATTCAAATAAAATTTTGTAGATTTTAACTTTTGAATCAAAATCTTTTTGATTCAGAATATGATGGGAGATGCGATGGAATAACTGTTTTGACAGATTCACAAACCGACAAATGACGAATGAAAAGTAAAAGAAATGTTAAAAAAATAGTAATGTCGATATATCAAAGATTCTTGTCTCCCACTTCCCCCTCAGGAGAAATCTGTGCTGACGCCAGTAGCTTTAAATGTGTATTATCCTAATGCTTCCCTGAACAACTAGGGGCGGGGGTGGCTCAGTCGGTAGCGCGCCAGGCTCGCAATCTGCAGTTCCCAGGTTCGAGTCCCAGCTGGGTCAGCGTCGAGATTTATTTCCGCGAAATTTCCCCGCCCTGCCCCCGGTCAGTAGGGGACACCGATTGGCTTGGAAAGGCCGCCGTCCGTCGGATGGGACGTTAAGCCGTGGCCGCGTGTGCGGGAGAGCCATATCCTGTGCACGTTAAAGAACACGCTGGATGGCCTTGACGGGAGGCTACCTTCTGTCTCCCAACAGCTGTTCCAGTGGGTCCCCTCTCTCAACCTTCTCTGAGCCTTCGGGGTCCTTGTGACCTGGCCATTTAGCCCATGGTGTGCAAAAAAGTGCCGCTCAGAGGTAAAACAACCCAACCCTGAACAACTAACGAACTTCACATGCGTGATTCAACAAAAAAAAAAAGCAATATACTTTTTCTCATTTCCATAAAACGTTTATTATTTAAGATGTTTCCTTTTTATGGATACGTTTTATGGATAACCTTAATCTTAGCAATTAAACCGTGTATAAGTTGAAGGGTTGTTGGTGGTTGTTGGCCTACAGCAACACTGATCCTTGAAATGCCTCTGAACACAAGCAATAGAAGAACATTATATATGCAACGGCAAAAGATTAAATTTAAAAGTAAAAAGAGAAAGATTTCAATTAATAAGACAAAGCAAAGTAATAATGATTTTGACTAGACAACAAATAAATTAAAACTGTAAACATTATAAGAGTATCATGCATGAAGATTTTTTTCCCATACTTTAAAATTTTTACTGTGTAGTCAATGCATAAGTCAGGGCCTGATTCACGTGGCAGCGTTTTTTTCTTCTGATAGATGTTTTATTAATTACCATCTCACATAATACAGATAGTTTTTTTTACATTTGACCTTAAAGCCAATGGCTTGTCTTCAGGAAAGGTAGATGAGCAGGCCCGGATCTAGAAAAAAAAATCGAGAGGGGAAAGAAGCACAATCCCCTCCCCTCACTTTACGGGTTTTTAAAAAAGTTTCTTGAAAAAGGCATGAAATAAAAATAAATTTAATAACTTTTTTGCTTCTTTTACCCTTACTTGCATTCTGAATGGAAGAGATGGCCCCTTGACCCCCTAGACACCGTCCTGTAGATGAGCGTTATTTTTCATGCCTAAAGTGTTACGAAAGTAGTATGTGCACAAAATATTGTGACAGTATTGCCCATGGGAGCCTTCCCATGGCCGAGTGGTTAGCGCGCTTGGCTACTGATCTAAGGGACCTGGGTTCGAGTCCCGGGTAAGGCATGACTGTTTGTGTCGTTTTTCTGCTGAGGTCCTGCCATCCTCACAGACCTTCTACTATGGCATATAAACTGACAGGCTCCTGTCAGACCTCTGTGGCAAGCAGCTGCTTGAGGGGGTATTTATTTATTGAATTATAACCATTCCGATTGTTGATAATGAAACTGAGCATTAGAATTGTAACAATTCATGCCGAAAGAGAAATTATCATGGTAACCCAAATATTATACCAACACACGGATTCTCAGGAATACAGATTAATTAACAGATATTCTTTTTAAATAGTTTTTAATTTTTAACTTAAATCTTACTGAAAGTGTTTAGGTACAAGATTTATCTTGGTTATTGGTTAAATATCTCTGGCATTGCGAAAATAATTATTCGTCCTAAGTATAGTATTCTTATTACGTTTAATTTGTACTATTATTAGTGTCATTAACAAAACTGTCCAGAATAATGCCATATCTAGAGATATTTTGGACTGAGAGAATACTTCAGAATGCAAATCTTTCACTTGCGTTTGAAAAAGTATCTCTAAACTTGTGTGGAATTGTATTTTTCGTCAGAGAGATTGTGGTTTGTCAATATTATTGAGGTTAGTGATGCCAGTGGTCCCATATATTGTAATTCTGTATCTAATTAAAGAGTCACAGATTGCCCTATAGACCATAAATAAACGTCGATATAGAGAAAGAATTGCAATTTGTAATCTAGAATATCTAATGAGGATTGGGTTATAACTAAAGCACTGGACGGATGATAAAAAAATAACCGCGATTATGGGAAGACACTCCTTTTTCATGTCAAAGTACCTATTCATTACATTTCACCCTTTTCTTGTCAAAGTACCTATTCATTACATTTCACCCTTTTCATGTCAAAGTACCTATTCATTACATTTCACCTTTTTCATGTCAAAGTACCTATTCACTACATTTCACCCTTTTCATGTCAAAGTACCTATTCACTACATTTCACCCTTTTCATGTCAAAGTACCTATTCACTACATTTCACCTTATTCATGTCAAAGTACCTATTCACTACATTTCACCTTTTTCATGTCAAAGTACCTATTCATTACATTTCACCTTTTTCATGTCAAAGTACCTATTCATTACATTTCACCCTTTTCATGTCAAAGTACCTATTCACTACATTTCACCTTTTTCATGTCAAAGTACCTATTCGCTACATTTCACCTTTTTCATGTCAAAGTACCTATTCACTACATTTCACCCTTTTCATGTCAAAGTACCTATTCACTACATTTCACCCTTTTTATGTCAAAGTACCTATTTATTGCATTTCACCCTTTTCATGTCAAAGTACCTATTCACTACATTTCACCTTTTTCATGTCAAAGTACCTATTCACTACATTTCACCCTTTTCATGTCAAAGTAACTATTCACTACATTTCACCTTTTTCATGTCAAAGTACCTATTCACTACATTTCACCCTTTTCATGTCAAAGTACCTATTAACTACATTTCAACTTTATCATTTCAAAGTGCCTATTCGCTACATTTCACCTTATTCATGTCAAAGTACCTATTCACTACATTTCACCTTTTTCATGTCAAAGTACCTATTCATTACATTTCACCTTTTTCATGTCAAATACCTATTCGCTACATTTCACCTTTTTCATGTCAAAATACCTATTCGCTACATTTCACCTTATTCATGTCAAATTACCTATTCACTACATTTCACCTTTTTCATGTCAAAGTACCTATTCACTACATTTCACCTTTTTCATGTCAAAGTACCTATTCATTACATTTCACCTTTTTCATGTCAAAGTACCTATTCATTGCATTTCACCTTTTTCATGTCAAAGTACCTATTCACTACATTTCACCTTTTTCATGTCAAAGTACCTATTCACTACATTTCACCTTTTTCATGTCAAAGTACCTATTCGCTACATTTCACCTTTTTCATGCCAAAGTACCTATTTGCTACATTTCACCTTTTCATGTCAAAGTACCTATTCGCTACATTTCACCTTTTTCATGTCAAAGTACCTATTTGCTACATTTCACCTTTTTCATGTCAAAGTACCCATTCGCTATATTTCACCTTTTTCATGTCAAAGTACCTATTCACTACATTTCACCTTTTTCATGTCAAAGTACCCATTCGCTATATTTCACCTTTTTCATGTCAAAGTACCTATTCACTACATTTCACCTTTTTCATGTCAAAGTACCTATTCGCTACATTTCACCTTTTTCATGTCAAAGTACCTATTCACTACATTTCACCTTTTTGATGTCAAAGTACCTATTCACTACATTTCACCTTTTTCATGTCATAGTACCTATTCACTACATTTCACCTTTTTCATGTCAAAGTACCTATTCACTACATTTCACCTTTTTCATGTCAAAGTACCTATTCACTACATTTAAACCTTTTCATGTCAAAGTACCTATTCATTACATTTCACCCTTTTCATGTCACAGTACCAATTCATTTCATTTCACCTTATTCATGTCAAAGTACCTATTCACTACATTTCACCTTTTTCATGTCAAAGTACCTATTCACTACATTTCACCTTTTTCATGTCAAAGTACCTATTCACTACATTTAAACCTTTTCATGTCAAAGTACCTATTCATTACATTTCACCCTTTTCATGTCAAAGTACCAATTCATTTCATTTCACCTTATTCATGTCAAAGTACCTATTCACTACATTTCACCTTTTTCATGTCAAAGTACCTATTCACTACATTTCACCTTTTTCATGTCAAAGTACCTATTCATTACATTTCACCTTTTTCATGTCAAAGTACCTATTCGCTACATTTCACCTTATTCATGTCAAAGAACCTATTCACTACATTTCACCTTTTTCATGTCAAAGTACCTATTCATTACATTTCACCTTTTTCATGTCAAAGTACCTATTCATTACATTTCACCCTTTTCATGTCAAAGTACCTATTCACTACATTTCACCCTTTTCATGTCAAAGTACCTATTCATTGCATTTCACCTTTTTCATGTCAAAGTACCTATTCACTACATTTCAACTTTTTCATGTCAAAGTACCTATTCACTACATTTCACCTTTTTCATGTCAAAGTACCTATTCATTACATTTCACCTTTTTCATGTCAAAGTACCTATTCGCTACATTTCACCCTTTTCATGTCAAAGTATCTATTCACTACATTTCACCCTTTTTATGTCAAAGTACCTATTTATTGCATTTCACCCTTTTCATGTCAAAGTACCTATTAACTACATTTCACCTTTTTCATGTCAAAGTACCTATTCACTACATTTCACCCTTTTCATGTCAAAGTAACTATTCACTACATTTCACCTTTTTCATGTCAAAGTACCTATTCACTACATTTCACCTTTTTCATGTCAAAGTACCTATTCACTACATTTCACCTTTTTCATGTCAAAGTACCTATTCATTTCATTTCACCTTTTTCATGTCAAAGTACCTATTCGCTACATTTCACCTTATTCATGTCAAAGTACCTATTCACTACATTTCACCTTTTTCATGTCAAAGTACCTATTAATTACATTTCACCCTTTTCATGTCAAAGTACCTATTCACTACATTTCACCTTTTTCATGTCAAAGTACCAATTTATTTCATTTCAACTTATTCATGTCAAAGTACCTATTCACTACATTTCACCCTTTTCATGTCAAAGTACCTATTCACTACATTTCACCCTTTTCATGTCAAAGTACCTATTCACTATATTTCACCCTTTTCATGTCAAAGTACCTATTCACTACATTTCACCCTTTTCATGTCAAACTACCTATTCATTACATTTCACCCTTTTCATGTCAAAGTACCTATTCATTGCATTTCATCTTTTTCATGTCAAAGTACTTATTCGCTTCATTTCACCTTTTTCATGTCAAAGTACCTATTCGCTACATTTCACCTTTTTCATGTCAAAGTACCTATTCGCTACATTTCACCCTTTTCATGTCAAAGTACCTATTCACTACATTTCACCCTTTTCATGTCAAAGTACCTATTCATTGCATTTCACCTTATTCATGTCAAAGTACCTATTCACTACATTTCACCCTTTTCATGTCAAAGTACCTATTTATTGCATTTCACCCTTTTCATGTCAAAGTACCTATTCACTACATTTCACCTTTTTCATGTCAAAGTGCCTATTCACTGCATTTCACCTTTTTCATGTCAAAGTACCATTCACTACATTTCGCCTTTTTCATGTCAAAGTACCTATTCGCTACATTTCACCCTTTTCATGTCAAAGTACCTATTCACTACATTTCACCCTTTTCATGTCAAAGTACCTATTTATTGCATTTCACCCTTTTCATGTCAAAGTACCTATTCACTACATTTCACCTTTTTCATGTCAAAGTGCCTATTCACTGCATTTCACCTTTTTCATGTCAAAGTACCTATTCGCTACATTTCACCTTTTTCATGTCAAAGTACCTATTCGCTACATTTCACCCTTTTCATGTCAAAGTACCTATTCACTACATTTCACCCTTTTCATGTCAAAGTACCTATTCATTGCATTTCACCTTATTCATGTCAAAGTACCTATTCACTACATTTCACCCTTTTCATGTCAAAGTACCTATTTATTGCATTTCACCCTTTTCATGTCAAAGTACCTATTCACTACATTTCACCTTTTTCATGTCAAAGTACCTATTCACTGCATTTCACCTTTTTCATGTCAAAGTACCTATTCACTACATTTCACTCTTTTCATGTCAAAGTACCTATTCACTACATTTCACCTTTTTCATGTCAAAGTACCTATTCACTACATTACACCTTTTTCATGTCAAAGTAGCAATTCATTACATTTCACCTTATTCATGTCAAAGTACCTATTCACTACATTTCATCCTTTTCATGTCAAAGTACCTATTCACTACATTTCACCTTTTTCATGTCAAAGTACCTATTCACTACATTTCACCTTTTTCATGTCAAAGTACCTATTCATTGCATTTCACCTTATTCATGTCAAAGTACCTATTCATTGCATTTCACCTTATTCATGTCAAAGTACCTATTCACTACATTCACCCTTTTCATGTCAAAGTACCTATTCACTACATTTCACCTTTTTCATGTCAAAGTGCCTATTCACTGCATTTCACCTTTTTCATGCCAAAGTACGAATTCATTACATTTCACCTTATTCATGTCAAAGTACCTATTCACTACATTTCACCCTTTAAAGGTCAAAGTTCCTATTCACTACATTTCACCCTTTTCATGTCAAAGTACCTATTCACTACATTTCACCTTTTTCATGTCAAAGTACCTATTCACTACATTTCACCTTTTTCATGTCAAAGTACCTATTCATTGCATTTCACCTTATTCATGTCAAAGTACCTATTCATTGCATTTCACCTTATTCATGTCAAAGTACCTATTCACTACATTTCACCCTTTTCATGTCAAAGTACCTATTCACTACATTTCACCTTTTTCATGTCAAAGTGCCTATTCACTGCATTTCACCTTTTTCATGTCAAAGTACGAATTCATTACATTTCACCTTATTCATGTCAAAGTACCTATTCACTACATTTCACCCTTTTCATGTCAAAGTTCCTATTCACTACATTTCACCTTTTTCGTGTCAAAGTACCTATTCACTACATTTCACCTTTTTCATGTCAAAGTGCCTATTCACTGCATTTCACCTTTTTCATGTTAAAGTACCAATTCATTACATTTCACCCTTTTCATGTCAAAGTACCTATTCACTACATTTCACCTTTTTCATGTCAAAATACCTATTCACTACATTTCACCCTTTTCATGTGAAAGTACCTATTCACTACATTTCACCTTTTTCATGTCAAAGTACCTATTCACTACATTTCACCTTTTTCATGTCAAAGTACCTATTCATTACTTTTCAGTATGCAGACTTCGTGATTTCAACGACTGCAATTTTTCCAGATTTATTTCCAGTCTTCTATGCAACACTCGAGCATTTTCTTTCTTAAATTTATATTCCATTTCTGTCAGCAAAAAAATAGATTCCTTCATTTAAGTTTTCTAAAATTTGATGTCTATCTCAATGGATTTTTCTCCTTTTAACGTGAATATCATGTTCACTGAATTTTCAAATCAGGATTTTTTTTTTCATTATATTAGTAACGTTTTTTCCGCATGTCAGCCATCAATAACGCAGCAATGTTTGCTCATGCTGCTGTCAGATCTTATCATATCCGTGATTTTATATGCTATCCGCATTGGCATGAATATTTTACGATCACAGTTTACGCGCTAACATTAATTTTTTATTCACAGAGCGCTTCAAATGAAGATATCTGTATTGGCGAAAGGCCTTCGTGTTACACGAAGGTTGCCAGATCACTGATTTTAAAAAAATCTTTGCCAGATATTTTTTCTGAATTGTAAAAGCCGTCCCATGACCGAGTGGTTAGCACGCTTGGCTACTGATCTAAGGGACCTGGGTTCGAGCCCCGGGTAAGGCATGGCTGTTTGTGTTGTTTTTCTGCTGAGGTCCTGCCATCCTCTCAGACCTACTATGGCATATAAACTGACAGGCTCCTGTCAGACCTCTGTGGCAAGCAGCTGCTTGAGGGGGTATTTTTTTTTAAATCAACCATAGCGTTCGCATACTTTTTTGAGCGACTGTACCTCTCCGGGATGCCAAATGATAAATCCATTAAATGATCAAACTTCGCACCTATGCTCTCTCTGGGATCCACAATGTGTGCCCAGACATCTTTAGGAAACTAAACTAAGTCTCGAGTAAGTTAAATGACCGCGAAATTTAAATATATTAAAAAAATTCTTTATTTACCTTCATAATTTTTTGAAAATTTAAAATCTTCCTAATAAAATTATAAATTAGAATCATTAAATTTTCTTAGCGCACCGATTGAGCGGCATGTTCACTCCCTCTTCGGAGAACACTGTTCCAGGGCCCACTAAAATCAAATTCCTACCATATTAAATCAAAGAAATAGAAATTATCATTATTACTTCGTTATATTGGTTTTGAATGCATACTTTATTAAATTAATACACTTCATTTATAGCATGTTTTTTAATTTTCAACCGAAGAAATATATATTTAATTAGAAAAGAAAAAGTGTTAGGTCACTATATCAACCACAAAAGTAGTGAAGGTAAGGGCTCCTTAAATTATGCTACTGGTTATATCTCCCCCCACATTTACAAGGATGCGCTACTGAATTTATGCACTGAAGGCCTAAAGGAAAAGGGCGGGGGTGGCTCAGTCGTTAGCGCGCCAGGCTCGTAATCTGTAGTTCCCAGGTTCGAGTCCCAGCTGGATCAGCGTTGAGATTTATCTCCGCAAAAATTCCCCGCCCTGCCCACGGTCAGTAGGGGACACCGATGGGCTTCGAAAGGCCGCCGTCCGTCGGATGTGACGTTAAGCCGTGGCCCCGTGTGCGGGAGAGCCATACCCTGTGCACGTTAAAGAACACGCTGGATGGCCTTGACGGGAGGCTACCATCTGTCTCCCAACAGCTGTTCCAGTGGGTCCCCTCCCCCAACCTTCTCTGAGCCTTCGGGGTCCATGTGACCTGGCCATTTAGCCCATTGTGTGCAAAAAAGTGCCGCTCTGAGGTAAAACAACCCAACCCTAAAGGAAAACTGAATTTATGCACTGAACGGCCTAAGTCAGTGGTTCTCAACCTTTTATGCTTCACGTACCCCCTGGAAATGTGTAGGCAACTGGCGTACCCCTTGCGTAGATAGATAAGACTACAGTTATAGTATAACAATAGGAATAAGGTATAAGTATAACAATAGGAATAAAATAAACTAAGTAATTTGTTACTAGATCTAGCGACTTTTGAGCTCTCACGGCGTACCCCAAAAACTTTTACCGCGTACCACGCGTAGAGAAACCCTAGCCTAAGTAAAAACTGAATTTATGCAGTGAACGGCCTGAAGAAAAACTGAATTTACGCACTGAAACGGCCTAAATGAAAACTGAATTTATGCACTGAATGGCCTAAATTAAAACTGAATTATTCTGAATGGAAATTCCAACTATACTAAAATATGTGATTTTTTTACAGGTTCGGTACAAAATGGGGACACTAAAAATTAAAACATTTCTATATCTATCAGAATCTGGAAACAGGTTCTGATAGATATAGAACATGTGGTATAACAGCATATTTTAGGGAACAAACTTTTCGTGCACTTTACTAAAAACTCTTTTTTTTTTTTCGAACTTTATTTTCTTTTTTATTGTTGAAAAAAAAAAGTTTTTATATCCTGAAATTTTTCTTTGCGTGGGTTCACGCGGATCTCCTGGTAGGGTGGGTCGCAATGTCACGCTCGGCTGCAGTGGCTTCTGAACACGAGACTGAGCAAGCATTCTCAGAGAATCTAATCCAAGATGTTTGCTTTTCCTAAATTCTGTTTTTACCCCCTCTTCTCTCTATCGATCGTTTCTAACCGCTTCGGTGAGTTCTTCTTCAGGTGTGCGTTGCATCCAAACGAGGGTTGTCCGGTCACTTCTTAAGCTGCGGGTGTCCCTGATCAGGTGAGAAGAAAAAGTTTGGTTGGCAGATAAAAAAGTTCCACAACTGGTTTGCTAATAGTTGTTTTCATGAAGGTAGTTTCTGGAAGAGACACTGCAAAGGCTGTCCTAATCAGAGCGGGGTGGGGGTGGCTCAGTCGGTAGCGCGCCAGGCTCGTAATCTGTAGTTCCCAGGTTCGAGTCCCAGCTGGATCAGCGTTGAGATTTATCTCCGCAAAATTCCCCACCTTGCCCACGGTCAGTATGGGCTTGGAAAGGCTGCCGTCCGTCGGATAGGACGTTAAGCAGTGGCCCGTGTGCGGGAGAGCCATACCCTGTCCACGTTAAAGAACACGCTGGATGGCCTTGACGGGAGGCTACCATCTGTCTCCCAACAGCTGTTCCAATGGGTCCCCTTCGCTAACCTTCTCTGAGCCTTCGGGGTCCATGTGACCTGGCCATTTAGCCCATGGTGTGCAAAAAATGCCACTCAGAGGTAAAACAACCCAACGTTAAAGAACACGCTGGATGGCTGTGATGGGAGGCTACCATCTGTCTCCCAACAGCTGTTCCAGTGGGTCCCCTCTCCCAACCTTCTCTGAGCCTTCGGGGTCCATGTGACCTGGCCATTTAGCCCATGGTGTGCAAAAAATGCCACTCAGAGGTAAAACAACCCAACGTTAAAGAACACGCTGGATGGCTGTGATGGGAGGCTACCATCTGTCTCCCAACAGCTGTTCCAGTGGGTCCCCTCTCCCAACCTTCTCTGAGCCTTCGGGGTCCATGTGACCTGGCCATTTAGCCCATGGTGTGCAAAAAATGCCACTCAGAGGTAAAACAACCCAACGTTAAAGAACACGCTGGATGGCTGTGATGGGAGGCTACCATCTGTCTCCCAACAGCTGTTCCAGTGGGTCCCCTCTCCCAACCTTCTTTGAGCCTTCGGGGTCCATGTGACCTGGCCATTTAGCCCATGGTGTGCAAAAAATGCCACTCAGAGGTAAAACAACCCAACGTTAAAGAACACGCTGGATGGCTGTGATGGGAGGCTACCATCTGTCTCCCAACAGCTGTTCCAGTGGGTCCCCTCTCCCAACCTTCTCTGAGCCTTCGGGGTCCATGTGACCTGGCCATTTAGCCCATGGTGTGCAAAAAATGCCACTCAGAGGTAAAACAACCCAACGTTAAAGAACACGCTGGATGGCCTTGACGGGAGACTACCATCTGTCTCCCAGCAGCTGTTCCAGTAGGTCCCCTCCCCCAACCTTCTCTGAGCCTTCGGGGTCCATGTGACCTGGCCATTTAGCCCATGGTGTGCAAAAAATGCCACTCAGAGGTAAAACAACCCAACGTTAAAGAACACGCTGGATGGCTGTGATGGGAGGCTACCATCTGTCTCCCAACAGCTGTTCCAGTGGGTCCCCTCTCCCAACCTTCTCTGAGCCTTCGGGGTCCATGTGACCTGGCCATTTAGCCCATGGTGTGCAAAAAATGCCACTCAGAGGTAAAACAACCCAACGTTAAAGAACACGCTGGATGGCTGTGATGGGAGGCTACCATCTGTCTCCCAACAGCTGTTCCAGTGGGTCCCCTCTCCCAACCTTCTTTGAGCCTTCGGGGTCCATGTGACCTGGCCATTTAGCCCATGGTGTGCAAAAAATGCCACTCAGAGGTAAAACAACCCAACGTTAAAGAACACGCTGGATGGCTGTGATGGGAGGCTACCATCTGTCTCCCAACAGCTGTTCCAGTGGGTCCCCTCCCCCAACCTTCTCTGAGCCTTCGGGGTCCTTGTGGCCTGGCCATTTAGCCCATGGTGTGCAAAAAAGTGCCGCTCAGAGGTAAAACAATCCAATCCTAATCAGAGCGAAAGAAGGAAAACGTTTTTCGCACAATGCAATTTCGTATTTTTCTTTACTACTCTTTCATCACTCTCCTTGTCCACGCACACAGATTCCTATTTCTTTCAAATGTAAAGGAGTCAGGATGGAAAATGAAATGATCATGGCATATCAATTTGAACGTCGTGTTCTGTCTGTTTTTGAAGTCCTTTCGATGAGTCACTTGATCCATGTATTGAGTTTCTTTGCTGCATAGTGGGCTAAATTGGTCACAAACAAAGACGGTGAAGGGATTCTTCTTTATCTTGTCGTTTATACACCAATCTGTAAAGAATCTTACAAATCAAAGCTGGCTGCCAATCTGTAGAGGATCTTCTTAATTCAAACGTGACTGGGGTAATCTGTAAAGGATCTTCCTAATTGAAAAGTGATTACAGCAATCTGTAGATTGAAATTACCGATATAATATAGATACAGACCAATCTGTAGAATTCCGATTTCAAACGTGACTGAGCCAATCTTGAAAGAAATTTCCTAATTGAAACGTGACTTTACCAATCTGTAAGGAATCTTCCTTATTCAAAGGTGACTGTGCCAATTTGTAAATAAATAAAAAAAAATACCCCCTCAAGCAGCTGCTTGCCACAGAGGTCTGACAGGAACCTGTCAGTTTATATGCCAACGTAGTAGGTCTGTGAGGATGGCAGGACCTCAGCAGAAAACCAACACACACAACCATGCTTTACCCGGGGCTCGAACCCAGGTCCCTTAGATCAGTAGCCAAGCGTGCTAACCACTCGGCCATGGGAAGGCCAATTCGTAAAGGATCTTTTTAATTCAAATATGACTGTGCCAATTTATAAAGGATCTTCCTAATTCAAACGTGACTTGAAGCTAGGATTCATTCGAAATAGGGTGTGCTATTTTGAATAATAGGCAATCACAGGTAAATTGCATGTAGGCTAAATGCATTAAATGAGTGCAAATAAAAAGTTATCGTTATTCGGGTGGGATTCGAACCCACGACCTACTGATAGCATCAGGTGCATACTACTGATAGCATAGGTCAGGTGCTTTGACTTCTGATCAAAATCTCCTCTATTGGTGGCTTTAAACATTGTGTTATAGAATCCGTCACTGGAATCTATCTGACTCTAATTGAAGATCCTGGTCTAGAAGACACCTTCCAGACTAGTACACACTACCAGTCAAGGAGCATGGCATTTTTGTTTTGGCCAACACGCATTATTAAGCATAAGGATGCTATGTTTAATAATAGGTAGCATCTGTAGGCTATGTACGTTTAATGAATATAGCGGAAATATTGTCATTAGTAGGGTGGAATCCGAATCCAGGACCTCCTGATAACTATAGACTACAGGTGCTTACCTGTAGGATGTTGCCTGTTATTCAGCATAACATCAGGCTTGGTAAAGTGTGTTGGCAAACCTCTTGCCTGGCCGTGTGCTTTTAACCTGGAAAGACCTAGACCATAATCTTTAATTAAAGTCAGATAGATTGCAATGACTATGGGTTGGGTTGTTTTACCTCTGAGCGGCCCTTTTTTGCACACCATGGGCTAAATGGCCAGGTCACATGGACCCCTTAGGCTCAGAGAAGGTTGGGGGAGGGGACCCACTGGAACAGCTGTTGGGAAACAGATGGTAGCCTCCCGTCAATTTATGCACTGAACGGCCTAAAGGAAAACTGAAGTTATGCACTGAACGGCCTAAAGGAAAACTGAAGTTATGCACTGAACGTTCTGTAATGTGCACAGGGTATGTCTCTCCCGCAGATGATGTTTTCTACCTTTGATTTTTTATGAAATAGGAATAAAAATCACTGCACTATATATTTTATAGTATATTTAATGAGTATTGTTTTTTTTTTGACTCAAATAATCATAGCCCAATAATTATAGCCCAATAAGTACAATGGTGGAAAACTCTTTGGAATGGTGTGCTATTGTTTCAACCACTGTTTTTTAGACACAAAAACTGGTTAACTTTATTGTCAAATATTTTGCAATATTTTAGTGGAAATTTTATTGCATGCAAGCTGCAATAGCTATTTGCAGTTCCTTTAACTATATTTTGCTACTGTACAGGGTCTACTAGATTTATTTCATTTTTATTTTACTGATTTCATGTCTTTTGTGGCTAAATCTATGATCAAAGGGAATCTCTATCTGCACTTGTCAGTAGGTTTTTTCTTAATATTGTGTTAGTGTTACTTTTGAGTGATCTTTTGCCAATTCCATAACATTTTCACTTCCCACTATACTTATTTGTGGTTGTCTTTAAATTTTTTTATCAATGTATCAAATACTTGGGGTGGATGCTTTTGTTTGGACAGCTATTCAGTATGGATGCAGTATGTGACAGTATATGGTTTTCTTTCCAATCCATTTCATTGCTTCTGTTATACATGCATTTAGTGGGGTATGAAATTTATAATTTTCTGTTGGAACATATACCACCAGTTTCTGGATGAAATGATCAACTGAAACTCATTAAACTGCAAATAGAATTTTCTGAATATTATTTTTTCTTCATTACTTTAAAGTGAGAACATTATAAGCAGAAAACTTAAGTGTCAATCTTTGGTTTTTGTAAAAGCCATGGGAGATTTAGGAAGTTAATTTATTCCTTGATTTTCTTTAATATATATGCATATCTTGTGGCTTCTTCTGCCTTGCAAATGTAGGATTTTTTAAATTTCTAATAGTGATTGCCAATGGGTGTTTGATATGCCTATGAACTAGCCTGGTCAACAGATCAATAAGGTTTTCTGTATCATTGGGGGATGTCAGTTTCTGCTTGGAGGGAGATGATTGACTATGTTATTAGAAACCTTGTACTGGTTCTGATACACATTTTCTTCTTCCAAGTTCTTTGTTAATAATTGGTTTTACACTGATAGTGAGTTAAAGTAATATTAAAATTTTAATGTAAGAATATCTGTTTATAAAGGGAAAATACCCTGTTGCTCTTTGCATTCGAAAGTATCTTCACCAGATATGGCAGTTAAGATATGCATAATAGTTAATGACTTAAGGTTTAAAAAACTCTGCAGAAGGTCAAGATTAGAATAATGTTTTTATTTAATATGTTTCCAGGCATGTTAAGTATATGCTCTTTACAAAATAGCAAAACATTTTTTTCTGTTCTGTATATTTTTGACACCATACAAATTTAAAGTTATTTTATCGACTTGCCTTTGGGAAGGAATCCTATTAAGAACCTACTTGTGTAGTTTATTTTTGCCACTTCATCAACCTTTATGCCAAATGACATCTAGATATTTTTTTAATTCTTCAATTTGATTTGCACATTTGGAGTATACTGAATCATTTGAAACAGCTTGACCTCTATAAAAATATAAGAAATTTTTAGATGCTAATTCTATCTATTCAATGTTAGTAAAATGTTCAATAGTTGATATATATTGCTTGTAGTACTTTATTTTTATTTAATTCAAGTTTTGCAATGTCATTAAATCTGAGTTGCTGATGATGCTACAATTCTACTAATTATATATATAGCTGCAAATTTTACAAGTTAAATCTTTTCTTTTTACATGTATGTACAAATGTATTATCATAAATATTTTCAATTCTGTGTTATAAAAGTCTGTGTTTGCTGCCATGAAACTACCCCATATACACTCTGTTAATTATGCCCACCCAATCCCATGTTATGTCAATGGAAAGATTATTTCAAAGCTCTGTAATTTCTAAAATAAACATTTCATGGGAAAATATGACTGAATATATATATGTTAAAAATCTATCTTAATTTTCCATATTCCAATAATATTCATTTAGTTTTTAAAGAGGCTTCGCTTGGTTAGTAACCTGTGTTCGAGCCCTAGGTAAGGCATGGTTGTTCGTGTTGTTTCTCTGCCGGGTTTCCGCCATCCTCACAGACCTACTATGGCATATAAACTTACAGGCTCATGTGAGACCTCTGTTGTAAGCAGCTGTTTGAAGGGGTATTTTATTATATATCAACATCTTAAACAGTAATGAGCATTCTGCAGAGTTGGTGAAAATTTAAATAATTGTTACATTTTCTGCTAAAACTATGCTAATAAAATTTAATATGGGATACTCTTTTGAGATTAACTTATTTCAACTACTTCCTAGATCAATATTTTAAAACAGCCATTGTTCATATTAAATATCCCAGTTTTCATAATTCTTTGATTTTTAATGAACATAGATTTAGATAAATTTGATTGAGATCTTTAATTGATTTTTTTTTCATAAAAGCTCATTTTAAAAGTTACAAAGGTTTGAAATTAGCTTTCCATTGACATAACATGGAATTAGGTTTCAAAATTACTGAGTGTATATGGATATTTCAATGTGACCTTTACATTGTATAATACTCATTGTATTTTATATTTCTGTTGTATTTTGAATCTGTTCAAACCTTTTGACCACATGTATTTAGATGTTGCTTTCATGTTTCTTCAGAATTTTTTTTCTATTATTAAAGTTTATTATGATAGCAAAAAGGATAAAAATATCTATGTTATGTGAAGAAATTAGTTTTAATATGCATTAGGGTGAAAAAGTTTGGGAAAGCAATTTTTCTTTTCTTTTTATTTAAAAGTCATAATTGTCCTAGAAAGAGTTTTTATTAATGTGATGCATTTTAAAAACAGCTTTCATTATTAAACTATTTAAAAAAAAAGAGTTCAACTGGGATGAATGGAATATCATAAAATTTTCCTTTTCAATTTAAATAGTATTGCACAATATTAAGTTCCTTCATATTGCTTAAAAATTCTCCCATATGATTGGTGAATTTTCCTGCTTTAATTGCACAATTTTCTTAAAAATAAAGTAATGATATGAAATATTTGTTTCATTGTAATGTGTATCCTATATATATTTGTTTTCTCAGATTGTAAATAAAAGTATTTTTTTAATGTGGAATTTGTTGGTTGTTTTTCTTAACATATGCAATATTGAAACATACTGTGTTCATTAAATAATGTTTTAGACCTCATATATATATATACATATTTGTGAAAAAAATAGATATCTGTGGTATTTTGTAACAAGTAGGTTTTTTCTAAATATATTTCGCACTTCTAGAATCCTTTAAGAGTGAAAATTTAGTACTTGTTCAATCTATCGTTTGCAAAATTCGTTAAAAGTTTTGAAATTTCCGAACATTTAAAGAGTGTTATTATCTAAATAATAATTTAAAGCTATCTGTATAATCGGAAACGGTAATTAATGGTTTATCAATACTAATCAAAGCAAAAAAAAAGTTATCTCTAAAAAAAAAAATTAGAAAAAAGTGGGATTTTTTTTTAATTATATGAAAACAAATTATTTTAATGATTTATTAGTGAATATTCAAAATCTAAATGGGAAGTTCTATGAACAAGGATAAGCTATCTCTCAATCTATTCTGCCGGCAGTACAGTCCAGTAATGCTGACTTCACAAATGAGTGGTACGGCCTTCTCCTCTAGGTGGTGTTGGCCAGGCTCGTAATCTGTAGTTCCCAGGTTCGAGTCCCAGCTGGGTCAGCGTTGAGATTTATCTCCGCAAAATTCCCCGCCCTGCCCACGGTCAGTAGGGGACACCGATGGGCTTGGAAAGGCCGTCGTCCGTCGGATGGGACGTTAAGCCGCGACCCCGTGTGCGAGAGAGCCATACCCTGTGCACGTTAAATAACACGCTGGATGGCCTTGACGGGAGGCTACCATCTGTCTCCCAACAGCTATTCCAGTGGGTCCCCTCCCCCAACCTTCTCTGAGCCTTCGGGGTCCATGTGACCTGACCATTTAGCCCATGGTGTGCAAAAAAGTGCCGCTCAGAGGTAAAACAACCCAACCCTGCCAGCAAAGTATTTGTGAATCCAGTAAGGAAAGTAAAATAAAATTTCAGAATTCATATTTAAATCTTTGTACCTTAGAGAGACTCAAATGACATATAAAAAAACTTAAACATTTTCATTTATTAACTTTTCCGATACGCTTACCAAAAATTTGATATCACTAATAATATTACCCATTGCTACTGGCCCGAAAAAAAAAAGAAGTTTACTTTTTGAGTTAGGTCTAGGTCGTCGGCAGTTTGAGCTAGGAGTAACATCTTATTACAAGACACGGTCCTTCTGATGGGATGTTAAACTGGGCCTCGTATGCTAAATGGTCAGGTTACAAGGACTCCAATGATTCAGAGTTAGGTAGTGAAAGGAGACCCACTGAACAGGTGTCACCCATCAAGATAATCCAGGGTGTTTTTTTAACACGCACAGGTCATTAAACTGGGCCCACGTTAAACGGCAACAGTGCTTTTAGTTTAATGTGGGCCCAGTTTAATGACCTGTGCATGTTAAAAAATACCCTGGGTTATCTTGACTGATGACACCTGTTCAGTGGGTCTCCTTTTACTACCTAACTCTGAATCGTTGGAGTCTTTGTAACCTGGGGCGGGGGTGGCTCAGTCGGTAGCGCGCCAGGCTCGTAATCTGTAGTTCCCAGGTTCGAGTCCCAGCTGGGTCAGCGTTGAGATTTATCTCCGCAAAATTCCCGGCCCTGCCCACGGTCAGTAGGGGACACCGATGGGCTTGGAAAGGCCGCCGTCCGTCGGATGGGACGTTAAGCCGTGGCCCCGTGTGTGGGAGAGTCATACCCTGTGCACGTTAAAGAACACGCTGGATGGCCTTGACGGGAGGCTACCATCTGTCTCCCAACAGCTGTTCCAGTGGGTCCCCTCCCCCAACCTTCTCTGAGCCTTCGGGGTCCATGTGACCTGGCCATTTAGCCCATGGTGTGCAAAAAAAGTGCCGCTCAGAGGTAAAACAACCCAACCCTTTTAACCTGGTCATTTAGCACATTATGTGCATAAAAGTGACTTTCAGAGATGAAATAAGCCAACTATAAATGTTACATTGAATGAAAATATGGATGTTGAAAAGATTGTTCCAAGGTGAGAAAAAAAAATGAGATGCTATTCACTTGCTCTGCACCTGAGACTGGTGAAAGTTTCGTTCTGGGTCAAAATGTCTCCTTCTCACGAAACACGAATTTGCTGAATCAGACGGACGGGGACATTAGAGATCAATCGCTTTTACAACTGAAGAAAATGGAAATGTGTGGGAATCAGAACCTTTGAGGAACAGATGCAGTGTGTGTGCAGCGAAGGAGATGAATAAACAGTTGCCAGTTCATCGACCTTGACAATGGAGAACATTGAGCATTTGGAAATAAAGTGCAAAGTGTCGTGCGCTTCAACATTTTGCGAAGTCAGCGATTAGCAGAAAAATGTTTTCTGCTGTGTTGCTTATGTTTCGAGCAATATTTTCTGGAAGGCAGAGGTATTAAACTGTCAGGTCACATGAATCCCATCTTTTCCTCAAGAACTGAAACAAGGCAGGGGGTTGTATTGGTTTATATTTTATTTGTAATATTGGATTGGATTGTTTTACCTCTGAGCGGCACTTTTTTGCTTTATTTGTAATATGAATTGCAAATGATGTAATTGTGATATTCGTAATATCAACAAATGTATATTCAAAGAGCCACTTTATTCAGTACAGTTCCGTGTTATGTCAATAGTAACTGAGATACAGAACTCAAGAATATCTTACATAATAGTTTTTTGAAAAAGTGTGACTGAAAATCTAGATTTTTAACAATATTCGTTTGCTATTTAATGTTAACTTTCATCCCCAGGGGTAGATGAAATTACTATGTAGAGTTGGGAATGTTTCGGTTACCACTTGGATGACTGAAATTTTGAATATCTTTTATCATAAAGGTATGGTTCCTAAGGATTTTACCAGAGCTATTATTATCCCTATTTTCGAAAAAGGTGATCGCAGTTCTTGTGATAACTATAGGGGTATCAGCCTACTCTCTGTTCCAGGGAAAGTTCTTTGCATGATTGTGCTTAATAGAATTAAGGATCTGGTTGACAGTAAATTGCGAGATGAGCAATGTGGATTCAGAAGTGGTAGGGGATGTGTGGATCAGATATTTTCACTTAGGCAGATTCTTGAGAAATGTTTAGAGTTTCAGAAACCTTTGGTTGCTAGCTTTGTTGATTTCAAAAAGGCTTTCGACTCTGTTGATCGTCATAATTTGTGGTTGATTGTGAAATCATATGGTATACCAGACAAATTAGTTAACATAATGAAAGCTCTCTATAATAACACTGGGTCGTGTGTGAGAGTTGGTAAGGCTTATAGTAATTGGTTTAGCATTACTTCTGGTGTTCGACAAGGGTGCATTTTGTCTCCTTTTCTCTTTAGCTTGGTTATTGATTATGTTATGCGAAATTCACTTCAAGGGAAAGCTTTTGGCCTTAAATGGGCTGGAGATACGAAAATTTCTGATTTAGATTATGCTGATGATTTAGCCCTTTTGGCAAATGATGTTGATGAGATGAACTCTTTCATTCGAGCTGTTGATGAGACTGGTAGTAGAGTAGGTTTGGTTATAAACAGAGAGAAAACTAAAGTGATGAAAATGGGTCAGGCAGACTGTGATTCAATTAATCTGAAAGGTTGCAGTCTTGAGCAGGTGTCACAGTTTAATTACCTTGGGAGCTATGTAACTGATACTGGTGATGTGCGGCATGAGATTAACAGACGAATAGGTATTGCTGCCGGGAATTTTAAGAATCTATGGAGAGTGTGGAGAAATAGGCGTATACACCTAAAGACTAAAATTAGACTGTATAATAGTTTGGTTCTTTCTAGGGTTAGTTATGGTAGTGAAACTTGGACACTTTGTAAACAAGATAACAGGAAACTAGATGCTTTTGATTCCAGATGCTTACGCAGTATCTTGGGCATTAGGTGGTTCAACTTTGTAAATAATGATGATGTTAGACAAAGGAGTCTGCAACCTCCTTTAAGCAGCATATTGTGCAGAGAGTGACTCCGTTGGTTTGGCCATGTTGCCCGTATGGATAATTATAGATTGGTAAATAGGGTTATGAACAGTGTGCCTAAAGGCCTCAGGAAGAGGTGGAGACCTAGAATGCGGTGGGCAGACAATATCAAATAGGACATTGTTAGAATTGGTGTGCAGTGGCCGGATGCAGCAGACGTAGCTCAGGACAGACATGCTTGGAGAAATAAATTGCACAATCTGGTTGGACCTTCCTAGCTCATGTCTGCTTGAGGATGGTGATGATGATGATGATGATTTAATGTTAAGGAAACTACCATTTAACAGCAATAATTCCATTTAAGTAATTAAAGCAATACCTGTTTTGCTAAACTTTACATGAAACACTTTACAAGTTCACATGAAAATTTGATTAATTTTAGCTAATTCTGAGTGATATTGTTAAGACAGATGAACGCGCTACAATGAACTTGTGATGTGATATATGGTCGTGTGAACTACAGAGTGAGAATTACGTCACAAACTACTTCGAACGAACTTAATTAAAAAAAAAACAAGTTGTCGTAATTAGAGTGTGAAGATAAACGCAGTTTTAGTCAGCGCGATATAGTATAAAGGTTGTTGGGTTGTTTTACCTCTGAGTGGCACTTTTTTGCACACCATGGGCTAAATGGCCAGGTCACATGGACCCCGAAGGCTCAGAGAAGGTTGGGGGAGGGAACCCACTGGAACAGCTGTTGGGAGACAGATGGTAGCCTCCCGTCAAGGCCATCCAGCGTGTTCTTTAACGTGCACAGGGTATGGCTCTCCAGCACACGGGCCACGGCTTAACGTCCCATCCGACGGACGGCGGCCTTTCCAAGCCCATCGGTGTCACCTACTGACCGTGGGCAGGGAATTTTGCGGAGATAAATCTCAACGCTGACCCAGCTGGGACTCGAACCTGGGAACTACAGATTACGAGCCTGGTGCGCTACCGACTGAGCCACCCCCCCGTCCCAATATAGTATGAAGAAGAACGGTTTTATTTAGTGTGTTCGCGGGAAGTTAAATACGTATTTTTTTGGTGTTGATTATGTTAGCGGGCTTGCAAGAAAAAGAAGGATGCTTAGGACACTTAAAATGTTGCTGAGAACGTTTTATGTTAGTTGGAGAGGCAGAGCTGATCTCAACTTTTCTTTAGGAAGACTTCATCGTTTAATGTATAGTTATCTTTAGTTTGTTTACAAGAATTGGTAAGGCTATTCTTGATAGATTGCAGATTGTTTACAAATATGATTGTACTGGTTATCAACTGTTGTAAAAAGCCTTAATTTTAAGCTTTGAGTGTATACAGTAGGAATTTTAGAGGAAACATCTCTTTGTATGAATAATAATAAGATGATTTGTTCACTGAAGTTTTATTTTTATACTGATATAGATTTATGTTAATTGAGTTGAGTTTATATAAATGTTTTCATTCATGCTTTTGTAATAAATTACATTATTTTAGAACTATAATTTTTAAACACTATTTTTTTTAACTCAGGCTCGTAATCTGTAGTTCCCAGGTTCGAGTCCCAGCTGGGTTAGCGTTGAGATTTATCTCCGCAAAATTCCCCGCCCTGCCCACGGTCAGTAGGGGACACCGATGGGCTTGGAAAGGCCGCCGCCCGTCGTATGGGACGTTAAGCCGTGGTCCCGTGTGCGGGAGAGCTATACCCTGTGCACGTTAAAGAACACGTTGGATGGCCTTGACGGGAGGCTACCATCTGTTTCCCAACAGCTGTTCCAGTGGGTCCCCTCCCCCAACCTTCTCTGAGTCTTCGGGGTCCATGTGACCTGGCCATTTAGCCCATGGTGTGCAAAAAAGTGCCGCTCAGAGGTAAAACAACCCAACCTTGTAATTCGAATGTATATGAAACATTGCTTTTCTTATTTTTCGAAGGATTACTCATGTAATTTGCTACTGCACTGTTTGGGATGATAAAAAGACATAAAGATTACCTGAAAGCCTTCACAGAGAGAGAAATTCGCCAAACGAAGGGCAAAGAAAGACACGTACATTAGCTGAGCTTTCCCCACTGTAACATCACGTATCACCCACTGTATCACCACTGTGACATCATGGGGCACGCCCTCTCAGCAACACTCGAATGACCTTGGTAAAGCATAGCCTTGTGGGACCACCTAATATATATATACTCACCTTGGTTACACATACTACTCACAATGTACTGCTCCATTCCAAAGGTAGGCTACAGCAGCGCCTCCATAATTTGCGGCCGCTTTTCGTGAGATTACTGCCGACTCACGGCAGCTTGGAACCCGATCCGTTATCCAAACATACTTAGAACTAAGTGGGACCAGCTCACCAAATTTGGGACAGATCGCTTGAGCAGCCTCGGAACCACCAGAAAGTACCAATTTCTGCCACCGATGACCACCGACTGACCACCAGGAATTACGTCTATTATACAATATGATGATATTACTAAAGTACTACCCGAATTTGGGTATTTTTAGACAAATACGCAAAAGAACGGGTTGAGTATCCCAAAAGGCCTCAGGTTCCCACTTCTGGTAGCGGCGCGGGTGGCTCAGTCGGTAGCGCGCCAGGATCGTTATCTGCTATTCCCGGGTTCGAGTTCCAGCTGGACCAGCGTTGAGATTTATCTCCAGAAAACTCTCCACGTTGCCCTCAGTTAGTAGGGGACACCGACGGGTATTAAAAAAGCCGCTGTCCGTCTGATGGGCACGTTAAGCCGTGGACCTGTGTGTGTGGGAGAGCCATACCCTGTGCACGTTAAAGAACACTGCTGGATGACCTTGACGGGAGGCTAACAGCTGTTCCAGTGGGTCCCCTCCCCTAACCTTCCCTGAGCCTTCGGGGTCCTTGTGACCTCGCCATTTAGCCTATTGTGTGCAAAAAAGTGCCGCTCAAAGGTAAAACAACAACAACCCACTTTTGGTATAGATCAGTGTCTCGCAAACTTTTTTACTCTGCGGCACACGGAATCTAATTTTTTTCCGCGGCACACTGAATCTAATTTTTTTTTACGCGGCACACCTAAAAAAGAATAAAAGCAAACTCTATATAATCGTAATTACATTTGCGCTTTGTTGAAGTCATCAGCCTGGTTTTACTTGAAGATTTGCTCTCGTTCTTTAATTCATAACTCGGTGTTTGTTTTAAATATTTGTCCATTCTATGGCTTGAAATAATCAAAAATTAATACCAAAATTTGGAAAAAGCTTGATAAATACTTACAAGATCCCAGTTGATAAAATCTGAAAGATTTTTATTAAAGCACGTCGATAGCACGTCGATATTAAAGCACGTCGATAACACAAGTCAAGTCAAAATGAAATCTTTGGAATATCTAGTGTCAATTTGAAAATCTCTCGCGGCACACAGTTTGCGAGATACTGGTATAGATTCTTTACTACTCAGCTCCGATTATATCCTGCGCTGTACCGAGAATATATTTATTGAAATATCTTTTACTCTGCGGACAGTATCCATATGCATGTTGGAAGATAGATCACATGCTCGTATTTCTTTATCAATTTCGTTGTCTTTATAAATATTATCCAAGTGACCCTTGCAGGCCATAAATCATTTCCTGAACAGAGCCTATACTTATGAACTCCAACGTTTATTCCAGAGCAATTCCGAAAAAAGAAACACGTCGAATCTTCTTGAAATCTCCGTTCGCCTTCTCTCGCGACACACAAGATGCGATGACTTTTTTTCCTGTAAGAATCACTTTCCTCTCACTGATCTCCCCCACGGACTCTTCTTTGAAGGACAAAGGTTAAGGAGGAAGAAGAATAGAAAATATATAATCTCCATCTGTCCGATTCTGGTCACAAGGTGCTAAGTTAACGCGCGTGATGGAGTCAATAGAAGAGGTTGAGAGCCCGGGCTGAGATGCAAGGGACGCACCACGTGTTCTCCGAATCCGTTTTCTTCTCCAGGGATGCGAGGAAGAGGTGATGGAGTTGTGTCATTCTCCATCATTCTATTCATTTCTGTTTAGAGATTCTCTTTCGACCTCTGCGTCTTTCTTCCAATTGGATTCATTCTGTCTCCTTTTTTTATTCGTTTTTCCTCTGTCTTGTTTCGCATTCTTTCTCTTATTTTATTTCTTCTTCGTTTATTAAGTTACGGAATGCACACGTGTACATTCTTCGTATCGTACCAGATAGCGTGATCTAGAACCCGGAAATCGACCAAGTAAATTTATGAAATTCGTTTTCAGAGGTCGAAGATATCAGGCAAAAAACTTCTACTGAAACAAAATTCGAGTAATTTTTACCTGAAGTTTTATAATTTTTTACAAATAAAACTTTAATTTCTATATGTTCAAAGTAGAACTTTTTTCTCGTTTTCAGGAAAAAAATAAAGTAACAGACAATACTTTTACTTTGTCTTCTGTCCATTTGTAGACATCGTTCTTTTCGTATTTATCTATATACTAAAAATATTTTTGGGTTGATAGGTATTGATGAAATGTTACGATTTTTATGCATTCTCCGAATTTCCCAAAAAACAAAATGCGGCCTCTAACGGTGGAAAATGTTGAAACTTTTGAAAATTTCGATATTAAATTTGAACTTTTGGTGGTGGAAAATGAAGGTTACGAAGTTTCCATTAGGAATAATGAGATGAACCGTTAAACCTAAGTGGATGAAAAAATACAACTTTTTTTGTTTTAAGAGATAAATTAAAAAATCTTCTTTTAACCCTTTCACGACTAAGGGAAACATTTTTCCCATTTTAAAATTGGTGATTGTCGTATTTAATTATAACCTTATCTGCATTTTTTATACAGAATGTCAAAATAGAACGTATGCCGAACGCAATTACGTAAACGGGAACGTTTAGAAAACAAAAACAGAACTGTCAGGACGCATAATATATGTACTATGTGCAATGTCCATCTTTGCCTCACTACCAAAAGAAATTGCTTCGCAGAATATCATAATTAGCACATCATTTTGTATAGTAATTTTATTTCATAATTTTGTATTATTTTAGTTAACATTTTGTTCTAATAAACCAATAAATAAAAGACATTGCATAATAAGCTTAACTATAATTTGTGTTATCTTTATAGTCCATTGGGAAAAATATTTCCCATAAAAATCCAAAAAAACTACACATTGTTATGTATTTTTCTTATGATTTTTATTTATTTTACTTCTAAACAAACTAAAATAAACAGTTACATACTAATATTTACTCTTAGAAACCTTATGGTCCTGAAAGGGTTAACAGATAAATTAAAAAATTTTTCCGTGTTGGAGAAATATTGATGATATACACCTATCCCTCGACTTACACGGTACTCAGTTCACACAATTTTGGCTTTGCACGGTCAAAAAATGCAACCAGTTTCGATTTACACGGTACTGACTGAGATTTCCATTCTATGTACGTCTCAGTCAGTACCGTGTAAATCGAAACTGGTTGCACATTTTGACCGTGCAAAAGCCAAAATTGTGTGAACTGAGTACCGTGTAAATCGAGGGATAGGTTATTACGTTTCGTATTTTTCGAATCTCGCAAAAGCTATAATTGCGCCCTCTAACAATGGAAAAAGTTGAAATTAAAAATTTTAATCGAATATTACAAACAATGTATTATGATAATAGAAATTTTGGAGGTTGAATGTGAAGGTCATGAAGTTTGCATTGGTAACGATTAATTAATTTTTCATTTTTTTTATTTTACTTTCTCTGTTTCCTTTTCCCAAAAGAGTACTGTTGGTTTCAAGAATAGCCTGCCTGTTTAAACTGTTCCCATTCTTGCTCAACATCAGCAGTAAGCAATCCACAATTGTCATATTGACTAAGTAGCCTCTCATGGTATGCTTTGGCTGTATCTGGATCTTTCAGACCTTCAGTATTGAAGGTAATTTTCTTAACACATTTCTTGCTTCAGCTGCAAGACACTTTTGACAAGGTCAAGGATCAGACCCAATTTCGGCTCCTCTGTACGATCTAGTATTCCTAACTGAACTGGCCCATTTGCTGTTAATTAAAATATAATCTATCATATTCCTGTGCAACCCATCAGGTGAAATGAATATTTATAAATGTCTCGGTGTTTGTAGTATGTGTTAGTTATTCGCAAACCATTAAGTTTATTACCTGTAAAAGACACTCTCCATTGCCATTGGAACAACCAATGCCAGAGGGACCTAAAATCCCGGGGGCGGGGGCGGGGGGGGGGGCTCAGTCGGTAGCGCGCCAGGCTCGTAATCTGTAGTTCCCAGTTCGAGTCCCAGCTGGGTCAGCGTTGAGATTTATCTCCGCAAAATTCCCCGCCCTGCCCACGGTCAGTAGGGGACACCGATGGGCTTGGAAAGGCCGCCGTCCGTCGGATGGGACGTTAAGCCGTGGTTCCGTGTGCGGGAGAGCCATACCCTGTGCACGTTAAAGAACACGCTGGATGGCCTTGACGGGGGGCTACCATCTGTCTCCCAACAGCTGTTCCAGTGGGTCCCTTCCCCCAACCTTCTCTGAGCCTTCGGGGTCCATGTGACCTGGCCATTTAGCCCATGGTGTGCAAAAAAGTGCCTCTCAGAGGTAAAACAACCCAACCCTAAAACTCCTGCCCAAAGGTTAGAGTCAGTACCAACTTTAGCACTAAAGTCACCTAGCTCAAGAGAAATATCTTCTTTCTTTACAGAATTCAAAATATCCTGACACTGAGTGTAAAATGTATCCTTCTCGTTCTCATTAGAAACCTCTTTGGGGACAGAGCAACAGATGACATTCACGTCTTTAAATTTTTTTCGTTAGTAATGACAAAATTAATCAATTAATAATGAGTTGAATGTTTACCCCCAGGGTGGTAGGAAAACCTAATTTTTTCAAAGAGACAATTTGAAAATTGTTATTTTGTCGAATTGGTACTAATAAAACATTACAATTCGCATTTCTCAAATCATTAAATGGCTTTTATTTACATTGTTAGAAGACACTAACTATGGAAAAGATGAAACTTTTTAACGAATATTGCAATTGATCTGTTTATGATAGAAATTTGAAATTTCTATCGTACAGTGTCAAGAGTTATTCCACTGAGAGCAACAATCAGACCCCAATTTTTGAGAGGGGTGTGAGAAGAAGCAACTTCTTAAATTTATAAAAATTTATTTCACATACACTTTGATAAATATTTCAGGCACACTATGAAAGTACAATAAAAATGTAATTAGGTATTAGTTTCACACATCATTTTTCCCCCTGAAGTTTCTAACAAATATTTTATTTCATTCAGTACTTTATTAAAATTTTCACTGTTTGTAAAAGCCAATATGAAAATGTGTTTTCTTTTTTGCATTATTTTGTTATGTCCAAGAGGCTTTTTTTCTTTTGGTATTCTTTGATTGCCCTCAAGATTATGCCTTCCTCATTGGAAGGTCTCAACTCTATTGGAAGTGCCTCATACTGTCTCAACTCTAATTTGTAATAATTTTTAATTATAATAATCTATTAGTTCGAATAGAAGCTTTAAACAGTGCAAAAAAAAATTTCTCTTTGAAAGCGATATTTTTCGACTAACACTTATTACAAACACCGTGGCATACATAAGTACACATGGGTTTTACTAGATGGGCTGCATAAGGAAATGATTGATTATATATTAATTATCACCAAATAGTCTGCTTCTGTTAGGAATACAAGGTCATATAGGGGAGCTGAAATTGGATCTGACTATTACTTGTTAAAAGTGTCTTGCAACTTAATTCACCTAATGGAGCATACTGATCAGAATAGCCTAATTCCAGAAGAACAGTTTAGCTTTAGGCGGAAGCGAGCTACAGTTAACCAAATGCTACGAGTAGTGGAAAGGGTTGCCGAATCCTTAAATAAGAAAGAGATCGTCGCATCCACCTTTCTGAATGTGGCGAAAGCTTTTGATAAGATCTGGATCGACGGTCTTATCTTTAAAATGATTCAAGCCAACTTCCCTTCCGGTATGACCCATATTTTACAGTCACACCTGAATGAAAGAACATTTTATGTTAGGATTGGCAACTGCCTTTCCACTGTGAGAAGCATAGATGCAGGTGTCCCACAAGGTTCCTCGTTGGGTCCTGCTCTATTCAACTTCTATGTGCACGATCTCCCAGATCTCCATCCTCTTATGACGGCACTTTACGCTAATGATATTGCTCTACTCTCTTCATCCCTCAGCATTTGCTTTTTATAGCAAATGTCTTTTGCCCTTGTGTGATGGAGTCGTTCGGAAGGAGAGACGATTAACCTTACGCCAGTAGAGGACGATGAATTTATCCCTTAATTTACCTTCATCCTTACTTCGGTTAACTGACAGGTTCGCGGGTTGTTACACCCGTACCGACGTATGCCTCAGATTTGCTGCCCAAGTGACGTATGAAAATATATCCAATGATTAACTGCACGAGAGTTGTATAAGGACGATACAGTTTATTAACACTATATACAATTACGTGCTGGAGATGCTCTCAACTGCGTAGGCCTTTGCTGCTGCAAACAATTACACAATGAGGTGGAGAACCGCACACTTCGCAGATTTTCACTTTACCGACCTCAAACTCGGCGCAAGGATAATTAACTTTTGCCTAAAATGTGGTTCACACAGAATCTACAGAACTGTATCACCAAGAATCTCGATTCTCACTTGGAATCGAACCCTGTCCTTAAGGGTTTCCTTTGAGTAAGGGCGGTGTCCTTTTGACGCGTGTTGAAACGTCCTTCCCGCTCGACAGCTATGCTCAAAACTGTTACTTCTTAACGCTCGGCTCCTCTGCCACGTCGACTTCGTGCCCCAGGCTAGTTGTAAAACGGCCATAAAAAGCTTCTCGGCCACGTCACCCACGCAGGCAGCCAGCTTAGACCCGAAAACAACATCTTATGAGTCACATCTTCACAATAGCACTTCCAAGAACACACTTAATACATAAAAATTTTTACAATA